>JAQZBX010022657.1:0-31417 GCA_029593785.1 Cabassous unicinctus | reverse complement strand
GAAGTTCTTATCTGGAGACTCTGGGGAAGATTCCAGTCCAAGCTCCTTCAGATTGTTAGCAGGATCCAGTTCCTAGTGGCTGTAGGTCTGAAGTCCCCATTTCCTTTGCTAGCTGGCTTTTCCTAGAGACTGCCCACCTCCCTTCTCTCATGAGATGTTGAGTCCTTCTCACATTTCAAATCTTCTTCTTTTTTTTTTTTTTTAAGATTTATTTATTTATTTATTTATCCCCCCCTTGCTGCTTGTGTTTGCTGTGTCCATTTGCTGTGTGTTTTTTCTGTGTCTGCTTATCTCCCCTTTGTTGCGAGGTCTTGCTGCATCAGCCCACCGTGCCACGCGGGCCGGCCTGCCCTCACAAGGAGGCCCCGGGAAGCAAACCCGGGGCCTCCCATATGGTAAACGGGAGCCCTATTGATTGAGCCACATCCGCTTCCCTCAAATCTTCTTGACTTCCTTCTCTCCCTTCCTCTTCTACCACTAGTCAGAAAACTATCTCTGCTTTTAAGAACTCATGTGATTACATTAGGCCCAGCCGGATAATCTCCCTTTTTTAAGGGAGATTGGTCAATGGTACCATATAACAGCACAATCTTGGGGGTGATAGATCATCATAGTCACAGGGTCTGGGGATTAGAGCATAGAGTCTTTGTGGGGCCGATTCAGGAATTCTGCCTACTGCACAGGCTATCCACCAAAACCAATAAAGAAGACAACAGGAACAAACTAGAAGAGGAAGTCCAGTTTAGAGGTCTAAATAACTATTTAGAGGTGATCGGCCAGACCATCCCCAGTGCCTAGAAATTTCCTGTCATAAAGTAAACTCTCAACCTCATTTTCTGAGTACATTTTGAGATGTCCTTTTGTCCCCATATCTAACTGCTGCATGTTATATCATCTTTCTCTAATGTTGTTGGACAAATTGAAACAGTATCTTAAAACTATGCATTTTATACTATGAGGTTCATCTAGAGTAGAGAAAGTCAATAATTTTTGACTTTTAATGCTACCTCTGATCAACTCATGGTGGCCATCTGAACCACTGTGTTGAGAAAGATTGTGACGTTTCAGCCAAGCTCAGTGGAAAAAAGCACTGTTAGCACTCACCCTAGATCATACACCCCTGAGTGCTACACGTAAACACCTGCAAATCAGTCTTGCTACCATCCCATACCCACTCAGAGGTCCAGGTGATACCCCAGCCTTTCAAACTAGAGGACTTGTCCACAGATAATTCAATTTCAGAGAATTTCTATCTGATAAATCCGAATAATAAAACACCTTGCTATCATTATTTTTCCATTGTAACTTGAGGCTTGTCTGTTTCTTTCCACAACTGAACACACTAGTTTTTTTACATCCTCTAGAAGAGGCAGCCTATTGGAAGCCATGCCCATGGAATGTGTATTTTTTGGTCTGCACCTGTTTTTGAAAAGTTGGAATTAGTTTTCAATATTTAAAAATAAATACCTTTCAGGAGCCGGTGTAGCTCAAGTGGTTGAGTGCCAGCATACCACATACAAGGTCCCAGGTTGAATCCCTGGCCCCAGTATAAATAAATAAATAAATAAATAAATAAATAAATAAATAAATGCCTTTCATCTAAAAATAAATCTAAATATCCAGCTACTCCTATCAATTTGGCATCACTGGGCATGTAATCCTTAGCTTGGGTTGAATCTCAGGCAGCCTCTTTGGATAGGGAATGCTCTTTCCAGTTTGTCCAAATTGTTTCCCTGACATCAAAGTCTTACGTCAGCATCATATCATCCTACCCCCCGTAGGCTTTTGGGTTTGTGAGTCTTGCTCTCCACTTTGACCTTTCTGTTTCATCAGCCTAGCTACAAAACAGTCTAATTTGTGTAGCTCTCAGAAAGAAGGTCCCTAATGGACGTTCCTATTCCAGGTTATCAACATTCTTCTCTTAACCTTACATTTCTCAAAACTGGTGTGTGAGGGCTCCTAGGAGGAATGAGAAGAATTTTGACAGAGTAGCAGAGATGACCCTACTTTCTCAGTGCCTCTCTTCTGGGCCTTGTTTCCCTCATTGTATTCCCTACTGGGCCTAGTGCCTTGTGCTTGTCACATCCTGATTGTTTCCTTGGACCTGGGAGCTGATATGTACTTTGACAGGTTTATTGTTAGTTTCTGGGCCTCTGAAGTAATTCTGCAGTCAGATTTTAGTGCATGAGGTATTTGTTAAAATTTTTAAATATCTGAGTAACACTAATGTAAGAATATAAAATACTCTAGAATATCATTTATGAGCTCCTTCTAGAAGCTTAGTATTATATTAAGTGCAGAAATGATGAGTGGTGATATCAGAGCAGAGATAACATGGATTAATTGTTTAATATCCAAATTTTCTCTAAAGGCCCAAATAATTATGCTTTAGGTGATTCCCGTTGTAATAGAATCAGAAAGGGTCTTTTATCTTTTGGACCACTATGCCTCACTTGTTACATGAGGGAATTAGACTAATTAGACTACATCATCTCAAAGATCCTTCCAGCTCTAAGTTTCTGTGATTCATTGAATTTAGTAACTTCACTTAAAAATATTGTAAGATTATCACTACTGCTTTATTCCTCTATTAATATAACTAAAGCAAAATGCCATAAATAAAGCTAGTTGAAAATAACATTTAACTGCAGTTTAGACAGATTTAAAGTGGCTGCATCTAAAACCATTACCTAAAAAGGAAATGTGGTAATTTCCCTTGTTAATCACATCAAACCCAGCAGTCCCATGGACAGCTACAAATTTCTGAAAGATTATTTCACAGTGTTCTTATAAGCAGACATAAAGCTAACTTGCTGCTGTGAAGCCATTATCTGCAAGGATATTGATCTTGGCACTCTGAGACATTTAATAAGTTAATGGAAATTTTGTTAAAATTCCCTCATTTTCAGATAGTATGTAGATGCTTCTAAAATTAAACATGTCTCTTGAAGGGAAAATTAGTTCATCAATTTTAGTGTATTTTATAAAAATGAGAAACTGACTGAACACTATCAGGCGGAAAATCACTTTTTGCATGATAAGTTTCTTTGAGGTCATGTACATGTATTAGACTGGAATTGCTTTTCGTTTTGAGAGTAGTAGCAGACAAGCACTTCTATTGATCATAAGGTCACCTCTTGGCCATCTTTCATATACTAATCATGTACTAATCTTTCAAGTACTAATGGAGATTACTTTCCTCTGTTCTTAGATACTAATTTTATATTCCTCATTGGAAAATGAGCCCCAAACAGTCTTTCACTAGGGAGAAAGTACTCTTCTTTATACTTTCCATTAATCATAATATATAGGATATAACTTCCAAAGAAACCGAAGACCCCAATATTCCCTGTCAGGCATAAACTCTTCTACCTCTTTCCTCCATATCTTATGTTTGTTTGTTCAACAGCACCTACTTCAGTGTCTGGCACATAGTGAGGATATTATTTTTCAGGGTTATATCTGGCACACTAGTGGGCAGTAACTGTCAGGTTGACCCCAACAGTCATAATGCCACGGGAATAAACCATCATTTCATGTTGCCATGGCTTTGAAACCGAAAACGGCCACTAGATGCACAGAGCCCTGTTAAGTCACTGAGGAACATGAAATTGATCAATATGACCATACCTAATGTGTAGTCCCTCTGCCCCTTGGATCCTATATATGGCACAGACTTCAAAATCACAATTATAATGGAAGAAACTACCCTTAATCTGTCTCTGTAAGGTGCAGAACATTTAGATAAAGACCCTCAGGTTTATTTTAAGATGAGCAAAGAATTGTTCTTGTAAATTATTGGAGACAGGTTTAGATCAAACTTTTTAAAATTTATTTCTCCCCGTTGTTTGCACTTGCTGTCTGCTCTCTGTGTCTGTTCTCTGTGTGCTTGTCTTCTTTTCAGGAGGTACCAGGAACTGAACCCGAGACAACACAGCAGTACCTACCCAACATACTCCTTCTGCTGTACCTAGTTCTCATCAACTGAAGCTGTTTTGTTGGTAGTAGTAAAACAGGAAGTGAAAAAACCAGGCAGCCTTCAACTGCTCTCTAAGGGAGCCACAGCGCAGGGTTAATCCCATTCTATATCACGATAGCATTTAACTGCAGTATTTCACAGGGAATATTGAATGATTGACTGATTACAGACCACCTTCCTGCAGAATTACTATCTTAAAAGAAGTAAACTGGGAGAGGACCACTCCAAATTTCTATCCTCAGTCTCTCTGCACCTCCTGCCTCTGAAAACTCTCTCTCGCAGTGTTGTCTCTCTGCTTTAGCCATCATCTCTATTTGTACATTCTCCCCATTAGCTATAAAATAAAGTCCAAAGTCTATAGTATGACACTAAGGCTTTACCCAAGCTTTCCCTGACCTGCCTCTCTAGGTCTGTTTTTTGTTGTATTCCTAGAAAATACTGAACACAATGATTTGTGACAGATGTTTTACCATGTTTATATGTTCACTCATGACTTTCATCCTACATGCAGGCAATGTAATGTGGTGATTAGAAGGACCTGATTTACTCCTGGCTCTGCAACTTACTAGATGTGTGACCTTTCTAAGTCCCAGTTTCTCTCTCTCTAAAATAGGGGTTAGTCATAGTAGCTCCTTCCAGTGGTTATTGTGATGATTAAAGTTGTTAATACATTTAAGGCACTTGGCACATTCCTGGTACACACGGTAAATTTTAAAAGCTCTTTTTATTGTTTTTGTTGCTACTACGTGAGCTTTCTGACACTGCTATGACAGCCTTTTCAAATTTATTCCTATTTCTTGAGGCTAGACCTGGCAAACCCAACTGAAAGTATTCCCTCTCTCTTAACTCTCATAAGGCCTTTTTAATACTCCTCTTATAATCTTTGCCCCATTCAATGTTATCTCTAGGCATTTCTGTATGTGACTTTGTCTCCTCTGTGAGAATATAAACTCCTTGAGAGCAAGGGGTGTTCTGTACCCTTGCTTGTATATTTTGTAGTGCCCTATACATAGAAGATACTATGTATTTCTTGTTGATTGAATAAATGAATAAGCAAATAAACTAGGAGTAGTTGATGTTAAGCCTTTCCTTCCCCCAAATTTAATAATGTTCAAAATAATTTCTCATATATTTAGAGCACTTTTAGTTTACAACACACTTTCCTAAGCATTACTCTCTTGTATCTTCATAATAACCTCACAAGGAAACCAGGCTTCCTCTTGTTTTTTGAGACGTCTGAAAGGTTTACATCGACTAAAGGAGTGGAGTCTGACATATTCTGGTTAATGGAAGAATCCACATGACTTCTACTATGATAGATCAGTGCACACAAGGCTACTGAATTCCTTTGCAGCTTAAGTGAACAAATCCAATTTCCTAAGCAAAACATTTTTTAAAAGGTACAAGGATATAAGCTTCACGGTCATCACATGTTTAATGTTTAAGGTTGATGGTTACATTTCTAGAATATCAAATAAGAACTTTGTGGTTGAAGGGGACCCACATGAGTTCCCTGGGTTATTTGGCCCAGCACAGAGAACTGGAATCCACACCAAGGTTTCATCATACAAGGGAAAGAGTTAGTTAAGCCAGCCAGCAGAGGTTAGGAGACAAAGTCTCAAATCTGCCCCCACAAACAAAGAAGGATAGGGTTTTTATTATTTGCAGACAAAAGGAGGTGGGGATAGGGATGTTGAGATGTTAGGGGATTGGTTGATTTGTTTAATTGGCTGTGGTAAGCATCCAGTTACAGGTTACAAACTGGGCCATAAATTGCTTAATTAACACCCATTAGGAGCTGACAAAGTCCAGCTATTTAATACATAAAGTTGCAGATAGTACAATCCACATATGAAAATGCTAAACTAAATAAAGTTTGGCTGGGATACTACATAAAGTTGTAAATCACCTAATTAATATGAGTAAATAAACAAAGTGGACCATGAAAGGGTTGTTAAGGCTTGACAAAACCAATGTCTGGTAAGATAAGGGAACATAGGGGGCGGATGTGGCTCAAATGGTTGGGCGTCCGTCTGCCATATGGAGGGACCTGGGTTCGATCCCTGGGACCTCCCGGTAAAATAAAAAACATATATACAGAAGGCGCATGGGCTGCCAGGCTCTGTGTGCCGGTGAGCTGCCAGGCCCCGGGAGCCAGGCAGCAAGATGATGACATAACAGGAGAGAGATGCAGGGGAGAGACAAGATGAGATGCTCCGGAAAAAAACAGGAACCGAGGTGGCACTGGTGGCAGAACACCTCTCTCCTACATCGGAAGTCTCCAGGATTGAATCCTGGTGAAGACTGGAGGAGGAGGATGAGAAGAGATGGCAGGAAAACAGACACAGAGAATTGCCCAGCAAATGGACACAAAACAGCAAAAAAACAGGGAAAGGGGGGTTTAAAATGGATAAAGTAAATAAATAAATCTTAAAAAAAAAAAAAAAGATAAGGGAATATAAATTGGGTTAATTAGGAGTAAAAGATTACACAGTTATAAAAATAAAACATAGTATTTAGAATCAAAGAAATAAGTTTCAGATATTTGTCTCTAGTTACTTTTAAAAGTTAATAATTTAGTAACCATGGTTATTTGTTCAGATTCTGTTTGTGAATTCCTCAGTCTTGCCAGGCTCAGACAAAGAGAAAGGAGTGGAAAACAAGAATTTGCTAGGTGCACACAAGGGAAAGGAAAACAGGAATTTACTTTATGACTAAAGACAGTTTCTCAGTAATAGGTAACAAATGCACAGCTACATTGCTACAAGTGATGAGAGTGAGATTACGTAGTTAGAATTAAAATATCATTCATTAGCTCAACCTAGAAATTAAAGCTGTAGTGTAACATATGTCATATGACTGCTTTTGGTCTCTCTCATAGTTAACATTTGAATATCTTAGGAAACTTTTTGCTCCTTCTCAGTGAACATATGTGAGGCAGACTTTCCCCCAGTTCACTATTCTCTTCACAATGCTGTTTTTCCCAGAGCGCCTTTTGTCACAGACTGTAAACGTTCCTACCCTACTCTTCCTTAGCTTGCAAAGAATCTTTTATTCCAAAATTTATCATCAAACATCAGTGAGACATATAGGTTCAAGACTAAATCAAAGATGTTGGATTTGTAATTACTGTTTTTGCAAGCCTTGTGATGTAGATAAGGATGTTTTACAGTGTTTTACAAATACGAAATCTAAGCTACTTTATTTGCCTGGATTACACAGTTTACAAATTAGACAGTTTACAAATGTCTAAGTCAAGATTCAGTGTCTTTTCTAACATAATATGCTGCCATTAGAAGATTGCACTAATAGCAACTTCTATTTACTGAGTATCTATTATATTCAAGACATTTTATTAACATTATCTCATTGTATTCTTATCCTCAAAGATAAGCCTAGGTATCCCTTTTACCAATGTGAAAATTGAGGAATCATAGAATAAAATAACTCGCATAGGTAGAAAATAACAGAATCAGAATTCAAGCTGTTATGTCTGGTTCCAGAACCTTTGTTTAAAAGCATCTCAACCAATCGGAGCAGTTCTAATGCAACATTTATATGATAATTCTTAGAGCTAAGTGTCTAGAACTGAACTCTTGAATTTTCCCCTTGGTCTGTTCCTGTCCCATCTTTCCCATCTGAGGTTTGTTTCTGTTTTCATTTTCCACAATTATCTGTACCTCTCACTCAGAGATACCACCATCTCTCCCCTGGAGAACTGCAGTGATTTCCCAGCTATCTCTGTATTTCCATCCTTCATGCCCACTTCATTCAAATCTATGCTCACACAAAAGCCAGGGGGACTTTTTTAAAAGTGTAAATTGAATCATGTCACTCTCCTTCGATGTCACCTCACTAAACTTAGGATAAAATCAAATTCTGTGACATGCCTACAGTTCTCTGCATGTTCTCTCTCCTGAGCTGCTTCCCCAATCTCAATTTTCATCAGTTCCACAGCTGTTGTCGGCCCCTGAGTCATAAGAGTCTTTTTTAGCTCCATTCCCCAATACCAAACTCTTGTCCTCAAGGACTTGGCAACTTCTGTTCTCTCTGCCTAAGAAGTGATTCTCCAACCTCTGCACATGTGAGCACACACGTTCTTTCGCCGGCTATTTTGTACACACCCTTTAAAGTCTCAGCCTAAATGTCACTTTTCCAGAGAAACCTCCCTGACATCTTACTTTTTAAAATTTTTGTTTCAGTAACATATACAACATAAAATTCCCATTTTTAAACACTTTCAGATGTATAATTCAGTAGAGTTAATAACACTCACAATGTTGTAGTACCATCACCATCATCCTTTACCAAACCTTTTCCATCACCCCAAACATAAATTCTGTACAAATTAAGAATTAATTCTTCATTCCCTACTGCCTCTCTGGCCCTTGGTAACCTGTATTCTAGTTTCTGACTATGAATTTGCTTATTTTATTATTTTATATCAGTGAAACCATATAATATTTGTCCTTATTTCTCAACATGATGGTGTCTTCAGGGTTCATCCATGTTGTCGCATTTATCAGAACTTAATTCCTTTTCAAGGCTCCATAATATTCCATTGCATGTAGATAACACATTTTGTTCATCCATTCATCTATTGATGGACACTTGAATTTGAAAATTATGAAATTATGAATAATGCTACTATGAACACCAGTGTGCATATATCTGTTCAAGTCCCTGCTTTCAATTCTTTTGGGTATATACCTAGAAGTGCTATTTCTGGGTCTCACTTCTAATTCCATACTCAATTTTCTGAGGAACCACCAAACTGTATTTCACAGTGGCTGAGCCATTTTACATTCCCACCAACAATCAACGAGTGCTCTTGTTTCTCCACATCCTCACCAACACTTCTTATTTTCTGTTTATTTTTTTAATAGTATTCATTCTAGTGGGTGTGAAATGATACCTTTTTGTGGTTTTTATTTGCATTCCCTAATGGCTAAAGTTGAGCATCTTTTTATGGTCATTTGTATATCTTCTTTGGAGAAATGTCTGTCCACATCTTTTACTCATTTTTGATTGGGATATTTGTCTTTTTGTTGTTGAGCTATAGGATTTCTTTATATATTTCGGAGAGTATACCTTTATCAGATATATGGTTTCCAAATACTTTCTCCCATTCTGTGGGTTGTCTCTTTATGTTCATGATGAGTCCTTTGATGTTCAAAAGTTTTAAATTTTGATGAGGTCCCATTTATCTATTTTTTTCTTTTGTTGCTCATGCTTTTGTAAAGTCTAAAAAACCACTGCTAAGCACAAGGTCATGAAGATGTTTCCCTATGTTTTCTTCTAGGAGTTGTATAGTCCTGGTTCTTGATCCATTTTGAGTTAATTTTTGTATATGCTGTGAGATAGGAGTACCCCTTCATTCTTTTGCATATAGAGATCCAGTTCTCCCAACACCATTTGTTGAAGAGACTGTTCTTTCCCAATTGAGTGTACTTGGCACTCTTGTCAAAAACCAATTGGCCATAGATATACGTCTATTTCTGAACTTCTCAATTCAATTCTGTTGGTCTAAATATCTGCCCTTGTGCCAGTACTATGCTTCTTTGTCCACTGTTGTTTTGTAATAAGTTTTAAAATCAGGAAGTGTGAGTCCTCCAACTTCATTCTATTTAAAGATAGTTTTGGCTTTTGGGGAATCCTTACCCTTCCAGATAAACTTAATGATTGACTTTTCCATTTCTGCAAAGAAGGCTATTGGAGTTTTGGCTAGGATTGCATTGCCTCTGTAAATCACTCTAGGTAGAATTGGCATCTTGACAATAGACTTCCAATCCATGACCATGGAATGTCCTTCTGCTTATTTAGGTCTTCTTTGATTTTTTAGCAATGTTTTATCGTTTTCTGTCTATAGTCTTTCATGTCTATGGTTAAATTTATTCCTAGATATTTGATTATTTTAGTTGCTATTGTAAATGGAATTTTTTTCTTAATTTCCTCTTCAGATTGTTCATTACTAGTGCATAGAAACACTACTGATTCTTGTGTGTTGATCTGGTATCCTGCCACTTTGCTGAATTCATATATTAGCTCTAGTAGCTTTATTGTAGATTTTTCAGTACTTCCTATATATATAGGGTCATCATATGCAGATAGGTGCAGTTTTACTTCTCCCTTTCCAATTTGGATGCCTTTTATTTCTTTCTCTTGCCTAATTGCTCTGGCTAGAACTTCCAATATAATATTGAATGTAACAGTGGTGACAGTGAGCATCCTTGTCTTGTTCCATCTTAGAGGAAAAGCTTTCAGTCTTTCATTGATGAGTATGATATAGCTGTGAGTTTTTCATATATGTTTTTTTATCATGATGAGGAAGTTTCCTTCTAGTCCTACTTTCCTAAGGGTTTTTATCAAGAAGTGGTGCTGAATTTTGTCAAATGCCTTTTCTGCATCACTTGGCATGATCATGTGGGTTTTTCTCTTCATTCTGTTAATGTGGTGTATTGAATTAATTGTTTTCTTATTTACAACCATCCTTGCATGACTGGGATAAATCCCACTTGATCATGGCATATAACTTTTTTAATATGCTGATGGATTTGGTTTGTTAGTATTTTGTTGAGGTTTTTGCATCTATATTTATAAGGGATATTGGCCTGTAAATTTCTTTTTCCTTTGGTATCTTTATCTAGCTGTGGTATGAGGGTGATGGTGGCCTCATAGAATGAGTTAAGGGTGTTCCCTTCTCTCAAATTTTTTGGAGAAGTTTGAGCAGGATTGGTATTAATTCTTTTCAGAATATTTGGTAAATTAAGTCTCTGATCCTGGGTTTTTCTTTGTTTGGGAGATTTTTTTAAATTACTGATTCAATCTCTTTATTTGTAATTGGTCTACTGACATCTATCTCTTGAGTCAGTATAGGTTATTTTGTGTTTCTAGGAACTTATCCATTTCATCTAGGTTGTATAATTTGTTGACATACAGTTGTTCATATTATCCTCTTATTATCCTTTTTATTTCTGTGGGTTCGGTAGTAATGTCCCCCCTTCAATTTCTGGTTTTAATTATTTGTATATATTCTCTCTACTTTTTTCAATCTAGATAAATGTTTATCAAATTTATTAATCTTTTCAACAAACCAATTTGGGGTTTTGTTAATTCTCCCTATTGATTTTTATTCTCTATTTCATGTATTTCTGCCCTAATCTTTATTTCCTTCCTTCTGCGCACTTTGGGTTTAGTTTGCTGTTCTTTTTATAGTTCCTCCAGGTGTGCAGATAGGTCCCTGATTTGTACTCTTTCTTCTTTTTTAATATAAGCATTTAGGGCTATAAATTTCCCTCTGAGCACTGCCTTCACTGAGTCCCTTTTTTTTTTTTTTTTTTTAAGTCAGGCCAGTAAAAAGAATTTATTTGGGAAATGGGGGAAAGAACAGAGCTTGCTGAGAAATGGGAGAGAAAGACAGGAATACAAACCAAGATTTAGTGTGGGCTCTTCTAGGCAGAGAGAATGCTCTGGCTTGCATAGTCACCTTTATTAAGGGATTGATTACCCCTTCCAGTATTAATCCTAAGGGGAGGGGCCCCAGCTATTATTGGCTACCCCAGCAATGGTAGGGCCAATGGTGAGGACTGTTTGGAATATCCAGGGCCAAGGGGAAGCCCCAGAAAGAGAAACTGGGACCTCAGGGTTACACCCAAGGTCCCAGCGAGGTCTTGCAGCCATGTTATCTGCTGCTGGCCATGCGTTCTGCGGCAATGCGGTCTGCCGACCATGTTGTCAGCTGGCCATGTTGTCTGCTGACTATGCTGTGGCTTGTCTTCTCCTTGTTTCCGTGAATAATATACCTCAACTTCCCCCCTCAGAGAATTCATGCCCTTATTCTTAAGGGGGTTCTGAGGGGTGCTGGTCATTCTTCGGTAGCTGCTTTCTGATGATTAGGGCAGTAGTCCCTGCCTGACAGGTGTAAGCCTCTCTGGCTATTCTATTGAGGTTGAGGGAAGACGGGTCCGACACTGTGGTTGAAACTGGCTGAAATCCCCACATGACTAATATCTTGTTTTGGAAAGCATTCTGGAAGAAATAAACTTAGAATTTTTTAAATATATGGCCCCACTGAAAGGATAAAGAAGATGGTGGTAAGTGGTAGGTTGGCTATGACATACTAGACCATGAGAGTAAGAAAGTTCAGGTGCCTTCAGAGGCTGCATCCCCCTGAAGTTGGTGGGCTTTATCTTGCAGGTTTCAAATGCTATCTAGGACTATTCCAGAACGATTTCTATAGAAACAACATTTTTCCTTCAGAAATAGGCATGTCCCCCCCACCCCTCAAGTTGCTGTTAGCGTGTTTAGGGGTCTGCAGTTTTGCAGTACCACAGCAACAAGAAAGTCCATTTGCCATCTAAGAGCTTCTAAGACATGGCTAGTTTCTTCTATGTTGTTAGCTTTAGGGAGAGATTGTAATCTATAACGGGGTTTGGTATAAATGGCCAATCCCAGTTTTCCATGATGGTGGTTATGCTTAAGACAGCTAAGAGGGGGACAAGAAGAGGCATTTCCCTTTTAGTTACTGTATACGGAGAAACTACAGGAAATGAAAACAGACAAGATTTCTTAAAGGGCACCTAGCTTGCCCTCCCCCTATCAATAGGTGTTTGGGTTAGAGTTAGCGGGAATAGCTGGCTTTGACACAGACACTACTTAGTTTTGTCTCTTGAAGAGGTATTTCAGACCGTCCAATAACTGGCACTTGTACGTCCCATCAAGTGCTTCTGGTGAGCTGGCACTTCCTTGGGCAGCTGGCTTCACTCAGGACAAGTGCACCCAACTGGCAATTCCTATACTTTTAACAGCTGTGAGAGTGATCAGAGCCAGAGTAAGGTTCCTTCCATTTTGGCTCTAATTGAGAGTGAGGTTTGTTTTCCTGCCAGGTTTTGATCAGAACTTTGTTTCCAGGTCCTGGATGAGGAAAGGTTACCCATAGACCACCTTGAAAGGAATAAGTTGAAGTGGGTCCTAGCCACCTCATTTGCCATTTCCCTTCTGGTGGGAAAACACTTAGCCCTGGCAGGATGGCATGTGGGCCTGTCAGTCCTCCCCAGGGTATGAGTGAGTCCCATAATTTTTTATATGTTTTGTTCCCACTTTCATTCATCTCCAAGATATTTCCTGATTTCCCTTGTGATTTCTTTTTTGACTTATTCTTTAAGAGTGTGTTGTTTAACTTCCATACATCTGTGGGTTTTCACTTCTCAATCTGTTACTGATATCTAGCTTCATTCCATTGTGGTCAAGAGAAGATTCTTTGTATAATTTCTGTCTATTAAAATTTATTGAGATTCATGATGTAGAATATAGTCTCTCTTGGAGAATGATTCATGTGCATGTGCAAATAATGTATATTCTACTGTTTTGGAGTGCAGTGTTCTTAATATGACTTTTAGGTCTCATTCATTTATCATATATTGAAGTCTGCAACCGTTATTGTAGAGCGTCTGTTTCTCCCTTCATTGTTGCCAATGTTTGTCTCAAGTATTTTGGAACCTGTGGTTAGGTGCATAAGTTTTTATTTTTGTTGTTTCTTTTTGGTGGATTCACCCTTATTTTAATATAGAGTGTTTTTCTTTTGTCTCTTGTGACAGTTTTTACTTTGTCTGTTTTGTCTGATATTATTAGAGCTACCCCAGCTTTCTTACTATATGCATGGAATATTTTTTCCATACTTTCACTTTCAATCTATTTGTGTCTTTGGGTCTAAGATGAATCTCTTGTAAATAAATGTATAGTTGGATTGTACTTTTTCTTTCATTCTGCCAATCTGTGTATTTTGATTGGGGAGTTTAATCCATTAACATTCATTGTTATTACTGATAAGGCAGGACCTACTTCAGCCATTTTGCCCTTTGTTTTTATATGTCATATCTTTTTTGTCTCTCTTTTCCTTTTTGCATCCTCCTTTTCTGTATAGTTGGTCTTTTGTGATGTAACTGATTGATCCCTTTCTCATTTCCATTACTGTATATTTTTAAAATACTTTCTTTGTGGTTATCCTGGGGTTTGTATCAAAATAAACTAAGTCTATAACCTACTAGATTGATACCAACAACTTCAATAGCATATATATTCCCTGCTCCCATATCCCTCTGTTTCCCTTCTTTGTGTTATTTTATCACACGTTACCTAATTTTTTTCCTTCAATTTAATAAAGTGTAATTCAGGCAAACAATAGTCCACTTTGGTTAAATAGCTAGAAAGTTTAAGCAGAAGAATGGCCGGCATGTTAAATGAGAAATCAGTCACCCCAGTTCTCTAGCATTGTGTGGTGACAGGGCCACTGGGAGGGACAAGAACATGATCTGAACCTCGGCTATGCAGCCTTCTGAGCCTGGAGGCATCCTTCTCCTGCTCTGAGCCTCATTTCCTTGTTTCCTCATTTCCTTGTCAGCTTATGATTTGGGGGCTAGAAGAAGTCCAAAATTGAGGTGTCAGCAAGGCAATGCTTTCTCCCTGAACATAATGGTGTTCTGGGTCTGGCTGCTGGCTATCCTTGGGCTCTTTGGCTTGCGTCCCTGCCTCATGTCACATGGCGCCATCCTCTCCTTTCTCTTCCAGGCTCCACTGACTTCCAGCTTCTTTGACACATTACACATTTATGTTCTGTGTGTCTGTTATAAGGAAAATGCATATTTCTTGTTCAATTGTATTCTTTTTTTTTTAATATAGTTTTTTTTTATTTTTTTAAAGATACTTAGATTATTTAAATGTTACACAAAAAATATAGGGATTCCCATATGCCCCACTCCCCACACCTCCCACACCCTCCCACATAAACAACATCCTTCATTAGTGTGGTACATCCATTGCAATTGATAAACGCATCCTGGAGCATTGCCACTGAGCATGGACTATAGTTCACTCTCTCCCACACAATTCTGCAGGTTATGGGAAGATATAAAATGGCCTATATCTGTCATTGCAGTGTCATTCAGGACGATTCCCAAGTCCCGAAAAAGTCCCTGTATTACACCTGTCTTTCCCTCTCCCTGTCCCCAGAGCCTCCAGTGGCCACTGCCTCCACATCAATGTTGTAATTTCTTCCATTGAGGGAATCACAATAAGTCTATAGAATACCAGTAAGTCCACTTTAGTTCATAGTTCATTCCCCAATCCTGAGGATTCTGGTGTGGTGATGTCCACGCCACCTCTAATTGAGAGGGGGCTTCAATCCCATATAGCCGATGGATGGGACTCTCTTGCTTGCAGTTGTAGACTCTCTTGTTTCCTTGATATGGTGGTTGTCCATCCTCACCTCCTTTTTAGTTGTCCTGGGTGAGTCCAATGAGCTGTAGAGTAGGTGTTGCAACTCCACTGAGGTTCCGGGCCCAGCTGGCACATGGGCATCCCAAAGATTCCAATCTCTTGGATATATCCCTACATACTCCAGCACCAATATAGGTTTAAATAGAAGGGACAGATGAGCCATACGTAGGGAAGCCATAACTGAGTCCAACTCTGTCACTCTTAGGAACACAAACTCCAAAGTAAGGCCCACTGGCAAGGCACCAAACTCCGGAGCTATCTGCCCTGCCCATAGGACCTGGGTGTCTCCAGAGCCCTCAGGAGCCCCACTATTTGGGGTAGTATCCATTTTGGCAGTCTATGAGATCCTGCTGAGATGTGCATAAGTGTTACCTCTGGGATGACCTCCTGACTCACTTTGAAGTCTCTTAGCCTTATAAACTCATTTGGCTTTACCTTTTCTCCCTTTTTATTCAAGGTCTTTTTCCCATTGCATTGCTAGTTGGTGCTTGGTAGTAAACCCTTGGCGCCAGGGAGGCTCATCCCCGGGAGTCATGTCCCATGCTGGGGGGCAGGTAATGCATTTATATGCTGAGTTTGGCTTAGAGAGAGGTCACATTTGAGCAACATGGAGGCTCTCAGGAGGCCACTCTTAGGTACCCCACAACACTAGGCTAAGTTTCAATTCAAGAGCAAAGGCTCACAAACATAGTCATCAATATCAAGGGTCCATCAGTGGACCATCCTCCTTCGCCAGTCATTGCCCCTGCACTTGGGGGACTGTTGCTGCTCCATTAGAGAACGTGGCACAGCTCTCCAGGATGGGAATTCTGGAGAATTCTCTCGGTTATTGTGTGAATAACACACCCACTGTGACAATGCCCTGTGAACATTTGAACACATTTATATACCTTTATATATAAATTTATATACCTTTATATATATATTTATATACCTTTTATGTATGCCCAGGTGACCTTCCTCCCATGTATTCCCCATCACTGACTCCTCACACCAATGATCCTCCCCTGCCCCAGTTGTAACCCTTCTGTGATCTAAAGTAGATTGGGAAGAATGGGTTGGAAGGTCCATGGAACTGGGGGGAGGGTTGGGGGAGGGACCAGATGAACACTGGGAATTGGCAGGTACGTAGTTGAAAGTACAAATTTGGGAACGCTCTTATGACAATATGACAAGGAAGGGTTACTGGTTTAGGGTGTTGGATGGGGGGGGGCATTCGGGACACGGCACACCTGGAGCAGGCTTCTAGGGAGTGTGCGAGTGATCATTTTGTCCTAATGTGTTGTATCAATAGGTGGAGACCCACGTAATGAGCAGGAAGGAGTTGGACTCCCATCCTGGGGAGGACCGATATGTTCACAGACAGAGAGGCAGGAGTCTCTCGAGCATGGGCGGTTCCTAATAGGGGAGGACAGACCAGTGTGTCAAGACCTCAGTGTTGTTGCAAGTAACTACGAATCTTGTCATCTAAGGAGTGAAGCCAGGGGGTCACTGTGGGCCCTGAGGGGAGGGGGCCGGAGGACTAGAATAGATGATACAGGGGGTGGTTAGTGGGCAGTGGAAATGTTCTACCTGATCTCGCAATGATAGACACAGGCCATGTTAAATATCATCAAAATTTATAAAAATATATGGTCTAAAATGTAAACCATAATGTAAACCATTGACCATGGTTAGTAGCTGTGTTTCACTATTTATATATCAGTTATAACAAAGGTACCGTCCACATATAAAAAGGTACTAATATGTGAAGGGGGAAAGGGGGAGGATGTTGGATATATGGGAGTCCCCTGTATTCTGTATGTGACTTTACTGTGCCCTAAAACTTCTTTGAAAACAAAATGTATTCTAACTCTTACAGGAAATAGAGTATAGATATGTACTGAGAAAACGGTGCTATTGGGTTTTGCACTTACCCATGTAGTTACCTTTACTGAAGATCTTCACTTCTTCATGCTGCTCCATACCACTCTCTCCTGTCCTTTCTCTTCAACCTGAAGTGCTCCCTTTAGCATTTCTTGTAGGACAGATCTTTTGGTGACAAACTCTCTCTAGTTTTATTTGTGACTGTCTTAAACTCTGGCTCAACTTTTAAGCTCTGTTTTGCTAGATAAAGAATTTTTGGCTGGCAGGTTTTCTCTTTCAGAACCTTAAACATGTCATGCAACCACCTTATCATCTCCATGGTTTCTGATGAGAAATCAGCACTTAGTCTTATTGAGAATCCCTTGTATGTGATGAATTGCTTTTCTCTTGCTGCTTTCAGAATTCTCTATTTTGGCATGTGACAGTTTGATTAGTATGTGTCTTGGAGTAGGTCTATTAGAATTTATTCTGTTTAGAGTATGTTGCACTTCTGGGATACATATAGATATAGAGATAGGGCTAGAGATAGAGATAGAGATAGAGATATGTCTTTTATAAGAGTTAGGAATTTTTTGGCCCTTATCTGTCCTGTTTCCCTACTCTTCTTTTGGGACCCTCATGTGCATTTGTTGGTATGGTTCATACTGCCCCATAGGTCCCTTAGGTTCTGCTCACTTCTTTCTATTCTTTCCTCTATTTCTTTTTCCAACCATATGATTTTGATTTTCTTGTCTTCTAGTTCACTGATTCTTGCTTCTGCCTATTCAAACCCACTATTGTATGCTTCTGGTTTATTTTTTATCTCCATCATTGTGTTTTTCATCCCCATGTTCTGTTATGATGGGGCTAAACTTTCTAATTTTTAAACTTTCTCATTTCCCCCCCACATATTGTCTTATTAATATCCTTTAGTTCTATATCCATGGTTTATTTCTATCCATATTTTCCTTAAACACCTTGAATTGCTTTAGATTTGTTTGAACTTCTTTAATTAGTTGTTCCAGTGTCAGTATTTCTTCTGAAGTTTTAATTTGTTCCCATAAATGAGCCACATGATCCTGTTACTTAGTATGGCTTATGATTTTTTTGCTGATGTCTGGGCATTTGATTATTTTGATGTGCTAACTCTGAAAGGCAATTTCACCCTCTTGCCTAGGGTTTTATTGTAGATTGGGTTTGTATTAAGGCTCTTCTTCAATGTGTGGTCCAGCTTATACTGAACTCTCAGAGCAGCCCGTGTTTAACTGTTCAGATTTTTTCAAGTCTTCTGCATCTGTCTCTTACCCTGAACATGGAGTGCAAATTTGAAGATTGCCTTACTATGTCCAACTTTTAAGATTGCCTTACTATGTGCAACTTTTTCACCTCCAGGAGATTTCCTTTCCTCTGTTCCTTCTCTGGGAATCCTTGGCTGTTCTGTTTGGTTTTGTGCAAATTTTCCTTCCCCAAGGCTATGATTTACTCAACTGCCCTGCCATGCTCAGTTCCACCTTTCACTACAGCTATCAGTCCTGGGATCTGCCCTGCCTTACAACAGTTCAGTTTCCCCATTTTTCCATATAGACTTTATGCCACCAGTAACTTCCACATTTCCCCGGGGAGCCAGATGGGGTCAGTGTTCAAAACACCCATTTTTTTCCATTAAGGTGCACCAGCAATTAGAGACCTGGTTTGTTGTGTGCGCTTCTTGCCAACAGTTATGCCATGGATCTCTTTAGTTTCCTGGGGGCCATTTTGTATATATCCACTCACCACCCACAAGGTCCCTGCCCTGGGTATATGTGGCCTTGGGTGTCTGTTCCTGAATGTGTGTAGGGCTCTAGATTGCTGCCATGTAGTCCACAACCACAGAAGGAGGTATCTGATCCACAGTACTGCCACTGTGTGACTCTAAGCTGCAGGATTGAGTGTTGGGGAGGGGTCCAGACTAGCAAGTCCCAAGTTGCAGATCTCCTACTTTCTTTTTTGGTGTTTTTTCCCCCTTTAATTCAGCATTTGTGGAGTCTTTATCATCCTCCAGAATTCCAAGCCAGTGGAATTTGCCCTTTTATTTAGTTGTCTCTGAGAGGAAACTTTCCCAGGGATGGTTTAAGTTAACATCTTTCCTTCACAGTAATTATCACAATAATAATTATAATTTTTGGTGGAATAATCTGCTTGTCTTTTTCACTAAACTGTAACTTCTGTAAGGACCAGGATAGGAACATTAAATTTTGTTCATCACTGTATGTGAAGCACGCACAAAAGGTACCCATTAAATATTTGACTATATAAAATACAAAGAGCTTAAAAGCAATGCTTCCACTGTGTTTTATCTAAATTAAGAGTAAATATTTATTCTTGCCTGAAGCACTCCAAAGGTAGTGGTAAAAGATGCAATAAATGCTTAAATAACCAGTTTATATTCATGTTCTGATATTCTCATTCATTCTCTCCTTCTCCTTCCCTTGAAGCATTCCTCCAGGATATAGATAAAAACCATCAGGGTTCCTGAATTCCAGATTCCTACATGACAGAGTTTTAGGTGACTCAATGGCCCACACCAACAGCTGATTTCTTGCCCAAACATTCATTAGTGATTTTCAGTGATTCTGGAACACTATAGCTCCAGAATCTAACAATAAATGTTAGCCTGGAGATCCAATCTTAGTTTATCAGGGCTGCTATAACAAAGTGCCACAGAAAAGTTGACTTAAACAACAGAAATTTATTGTCTCATGGCCTGGATGCTAAAAAGCCTGAAATCAAATATCAGCAGGGCCATGCTTCCTCTGGGGATAGCCAGCAACCCATGATATTCCTTGCCTCTGTCACATGGCCATCTCTCTATCTCTTTGTCTCTGTCTCTCTCACTCTGTGTACAAAATTCCTCTCCTTATAAGGACAACATTCATATTGGATGTTAGATTAGAGCCCACCCTAATCCAGTTAGCCTCTCTTAACTCATAACATCTTCAAAGGTGCTATTTACAAGTAAGTTCACATTAACAAGACCAAGGGTTAAGACTTGAACAAATCCTTTTGGGAGACACAATTCAATCCATAACATCCTCAAAGAAGGTACAGTAGCTATAAGCAACAAATTATCTCTCTCCAGCTCTTTGAAGACCAGAAAGTACTGGGATTAGATTTCAAAGTGGCCTGTATCACCCTGTGTCCAGTTGTCCTATTTTAAAAGGCTCTTGTTTTAATAAAGTAGCAAATATGAATATTCATGATAGATGTCCCTAATTATGTGACTTTTGGAAGGTGCCCTGCTGTGGTATCTTGGATAGTTGAAAGTTTTGTGTTCTTTAGGCTTTTTGAGACTCCCCCGCCTCTGTTTAATACTGCTATTGCTGCTAATTGAGAATGTCGATCTACTGAATCATATATCCTCATTGTACAGCCCTGTAGTATTCCATGTCTTCCACAGAGGCCCAAACCTCATCAGCACTGGTAAAAAGGAGAGTCTCCTTGACACTCCTGGGTGTGGTTTCAGATAAGCATCATATCTTTGAACAATCAGAGTATTGAGACCTTACATTTTCGGCTCACTCGAGACTTTCATTCTGGCACATTTAAGTTTGAGGTTCTCAAAAGATTAAAAAAGCTCCTAAGCCACATGCATTCTCATTCAGAGAGTGGGAAGGAGTGCTTATCAATAATTCACAAGAATTGGTTCAAGTACTAAATTACTATTTCAACTACACTCATGTAAAATCCCACCTGTGCACATCAATTCATCACTCTGCGTTGCCTGATGCTTCAGACTCTTTTGATGTTTTGCCGTGGACTGTACCTGAGTTGTCTCACTCCACAGAGACATGCCTTGAGTGACTCTTGGACCCTTTATTTCCCATAGGTGATTTCCTTAGCATTAAAGTATCTATTGAGTTCCTTGAAAAATGGCTGGAGTCTTTTAAGGAGCGCAACAAAAAAAGCATTTGTGGAGCCTTTCTCCAATCTTTATCACCCTCCAAAATCCCAAGCAAGTGAGATTTGCCCTTTTATTTAGTTTTTGTCCTGAGCTGTACATTCACCTTGTAGAATCTGCTTCTTTTAAATCTTACTCCCAAACAAAATTATAAGTGAAAACTTGGGAGCTTCTTTGGCAGAATTCTCACACTTGGGGGGGTGTATGGGCGGGGGGGGCTAAGATAGATTTTAGTTTAGTCAATCAAACTGAAGATATCATTTGGCCAGAATATTAAATATACCACTTGTGAGAAAGAAAAAAACAAAAATTAATTCCATATTTTGTATAGTAAGCACCACATATAGGTGCTTTTTGAGTACTGTGCCCACGACATAGGCTCATTAGTTATAGATTATAAAACCCGATCCATAGCAATGTAGATAACCTAAAATTGCAGATAAGATAATATTAAAATCATTCACAACACTTACGCTAAGTAAGTGGAACGACACATGAAAATCTTAACTAATTATACCCTAGAAAGCTATGCAGTTCCCTCATGCTGCCCTCCCTTCTCTTTCTCTCTGTTATAACTTTCCCTTGATGACAACATCACTGAATCTTATATAAAAGCAAAACACTAACTGAAAGTTCTGGGGGCATATTAAATAAGTAATTTGATTTTTTTGCTTAAGAACCTTTTTTCTAGCTTTTTCTGGTCAAGTAAGTTAAGTAATGTTTCACATCAACTGGGAAATTAATTAAATAGCATAAATGGTATCAGTATGGCTTGAGATGAACCCAAGGGAAAGCTGAAAGGGGAAGGTCTAACATTTATCTGTGCAATTAATATCTGACAAGCACTTCACTAGCATGTTACACAATTTATTAACTTTACTTCTCATAGCAACTCTGTGACATATACATTATTATCCTCATATTTTTAACAGTTGAACTAACTGAGTCTTGAAAAGGTCAAGCAAATTGGCAAATGTCACTCAGATCATAAGTGTTAAACCGAGTATTTAAACCGAGACCTACCTCACAATTTGGTAATGTACCCACAGAAAATTGAGAGCAATTATGAAACAATAGATATTTTAAGCATGGATGAAAGTTTTAAAGGCAACAGAACAAGTAATGGAATACATCTTAGTATGTTCTGAACCTAAGATTCTGAATCTGAATAGTGAGAATCATACAATTAAAACTCTTTCAAAATCAAAAGCCTTACAGAAAGTATTAAAAACAGAAGTGGCATATCAACAGTAAGACTTAATAGTTTTAGGACTAAGTACATTAATGAGAAAAAAATCCCAGAATATCAAATATTTAACATTAAGTGCTTAAGAGTTCTGAGTAAGAGGGAAGAAAGTGAGACACTGAATTAATTATCTACTGGTATTTAATCATTCGGGCATTTTTATTGATTCAAATTATGGTAAAGCTACTCAGACTGAGTGAGTGAAGCATAATTTTACTGGAATCCTCTTGCCTCTTTTTTTCTTTACTCTCTTAATGTCTTGAGTGCACCCAGAGACATCTTCACCGATTCCTGGGCACTACACCTGCCACACAGAGTTCCATAATGAACCAGAAGTGTTAAGAATCTAGCTTGCCTCCAAACACAGGGGTGAAATAAGTAATCCAGGAAAATGAACACAGGTTTATGCCCAAAGTTGGGCCTATGTTCACTTTTTAGCATAATGAAGATATCTTGAGTGATAGATTAGCACCATCATGAAAATCAGGGTTCCATAATGAAGGTTTTAAAATGGGACAGTCTGTTAGCCCTTGCTCTTTGGCAAAGGTTCTTGCCTTTTCTGATTCTACAGGCATGTGCAAAATGTAGCTGGACCCCATACATCCTCAAGTTCCCCACAGAGCTAGCTGGCTTTTCTTTCTGCTGTGTGTACTGGTTTGAGAAAGTTTTCTACTTTAGTCTTTTGAAGTATTTCAGGAGTTGCTTCAATTCCTATTCATAGTAGTTTATCTTAAAGTGGCATTGCCACATCTTTTAAATTTAGACTAACTGTGCTCAGCCCAGACTGTATGGTGGCAAATCAAAATGATAAAAATGTAAAAGTGCTATTTATCACTTTCATATATGCTCCCTATCTAAAACCTGGTCAAGAAACAGTTGCCTGTAAAATACCTGTCTAATCAATAGGTGAAAATACAATGTTCAAAACATGCTTCTGAAGGCATGTAAGGCACCCTGGAGATGGCGGTTTTCAGAGCTGTTAAAACACCCCAATTGTTGATTCTCAGCATCATTTATTTGAACCACTATCCAGTGCTAGAAGACCTTCAGGACTTTTCTTACCCAGCTCTATTTCAACACCTCTAATAACAGGCAACTTACTGCCAACCATATCTACAGCGTAAAGAGATAGTTCTCACCCTAGCTGCACATTGAAACCACCTGGAGAGCATTTAAAATGCCCAGGCCCATTTCAGAGTGTTGTGAGAAACAGAATGGGATGATATATATGAAAGCATGTTGTAAATTATAACTCACTACAAAAATGTAAGACTTACTGTCATTTATCCTATTAAATAGCAACTTCTGAATATTTTCCAATAATAATTCTAAACATTCATAGATCCTGATTCTGACATGAAACTTATCTGCTATCCCTTCCAGCTGTATATCAGATTTTTCTAATTAGAAATTTCATTTATTTTATGAACAGTAAATGTATATTTATTGAAGACCCACTGGATTCAGAACACTGGACTGTGTGCTTATTTTTGACTATTCATTGGTCAAATTGGTCCATGCATGGGGGGAGGGGTTCTCTGCTCTCTCTGTTGTAGCTCTGGTCAGCCTTCGTTTGCTTCTTCGTTCACAGGGCATTAATTGTTTTAATACGTAAGTGTTAAGCTGTTCTTTATTTTTTATCTAACCATGTCTTTAGATTTTTACATTTTCTAAGTTTTTTTTAATAATCTATTTACCTCCTATAAGAACCCGAAGAAAGTCAGTCAGGGATGGATGCTTTTAAATATTTCTAAGTATGTTTTTTGACACTTACAAGCAAATTAACATTTTAGAATGTCAGAAGTGTCTGGAATTCATTCTTCTTATTTCATACCAGTTCCTAGAGAACATGGATTTTCTTTTTAACTGTAAATACAAAGCCTAGTCTAGCACAGGATGCGAGAGAGTTTGCCTTTTGCTATTGAGCCATTAACTCTTCCTGACTGACCATTCCTTCCCAGTCTTCAGAGGTTAAGAATCCTGAGTAGTAAGAATTCTTTTTTAGGCAGACAGACTCTTAGTCCTACTTAGGCAGTTTCTCTGCCTCAGCAGAACCTGATGAAGATTCATTCCATTTTCTGCATGGATCACTTATTCAACTCACAAACAGACCTGACAATGACTATTTTTAAACTGAGGAGGAATCAGACATTCTGGAGAATGATGGTGTGGAATATGATGATTGTGCAGTAGCCATGTGGATATGCCAGATCTTTTTAACAGGCAGAGAAAGACATTTTCACTTTTGTGGCAAATGTTTCCACGTTCCGATGCTGGATTGGTTTGGCTGTTTAAATTTTTGAAAGTGATGAAGACATAAACTTTGTGAGTTTCCTGAGGGGTTGCTCCAGTAGATAGAAGTATATCCTATTATATTCTTCACGTTAGTACTGGCATTGAAAATGGAGTCTTCTAGAGCTTGTGCAATAAGGGGACATGGTGGGATCTACAAAGAGTCCCCCAAGCCCCTAGGCCTATCACTTTAAGAAATGTTGTGACCCGACTTTTCTCATCTTCAGCTTTAAAAGTTCAAAAACTCTTCATCGTTTAGCTATACAGGACAAGATTAAAGCCCTAAAAATTTAAGTTGGAAGACCTTTATTAGTATTCTAGTGTCTTAGTTTGCCAAAGGCTACCAATGCAAAGTACCAGAAATGAGTTGGCTTTTTTAATAGGAATTTTATTTGAGGTAAAAAGCTCATAGTTCCAAGGCCATGAAAAGTCTAACTCGAGGCACCATAAGAGGAGCTTTCTCACCAAAGTCACTGCCTTGTGTTGAAGCAAGATGGTGGGCGATCTCTATCTGGTCTCTCCTTTGAGCTTCCTCTCTCAGGCTCACCTGCTCTGCTTTCTTCCTGATTCCAGCTGTAAGCTGGCCATAGGGCTTGTCTCTTTCTGGGGCTCCTATATCAACCTCCACTGTTCTGCTCTCTACCAAAGTTCAGTTTTAAGCTATCAGGCATATAGCAGGGCTGCTCTCCTTTTGAGCTGCTCTGTCATCCCAGCCTCTTGAGAGCTCCGTGCTTAAGCAATCCTCTCTTTCACACTGTAGAATCAAAAATATGCTGTATCTCCCTGTGAGTCCATTTATGTCAGACCTAGCAAGGGAGCAGGGTCTCTACCTGCATCAAGCCTCACTGACTTAATACAATCAAAAGCCCTAAAGCATTCTTATCAAGTATTCTAATCAAAGGCCCCTCAGCTGAATTCAGTACAAAGGGTATCACACCCAGAGGGAAAGATTAGTTTACAAACATAAACTTTCTCTTTTTGGATTCATAAAATAATCTCACACTGGCCACATGCATGTTTCTATATATTTGTTATACTTTAATAAAAGGTTTATGAACACTGCAACCCAATAAGTGAGGTGCAAAACAATCAGTCATTAAAATGGGGAGTCAGGTTATTCCAAAGTTAACCAAATCACCAGGATGAGCATGCTGCAGATGGTGGGAATCAATCACCAATCATCCTTTATCCAAACTCAAGTTAACATGCAGCATGTTACTCAGTTTCACCTGCTTTTGGACTCGTCTTGCAATATAGTAAATGTTCAATTTGTCTCCTTTAGCTTCCCAGGAAAAATTTAGAATTTAAATGGAACTCACTTGCGCATAGAAGGTGCACTTTTCAGTGGCTCCAAGTATTTCCAAGTAGTATATTTCTCAACAGGCAAAAATAAATTAAAACATTTTTTTTAAAACTCTTTTAAAAACTTGTATTTAGATCATTAGAAAGGTTGAAGTTATTTGAAACTAGCATAATTTGAATAGAATATCATTAATAAGAATACTTTTAATTAATGGGTTACTTGAAAAGTCCCTCAAAAAGGTACTTTTTATCTGAAGGAAAGTAAGACAAGGCAAGTCTGATATTATCATGCACAGTCTTTCTGCTACCCCTGGGAAGTTCTAATCAAGCCTTGGCTCTGATTGAAATGCACGACTCAGAAGTGGGAAAACTGATTATCAGAATAAAAAATCTAGAGTGTTTCCCATGCAAACAGTGATCAGCATATCTTATGTAATTATGTAGGACATAAATCAACACAGCGTGCAAAGGTTTCACTCGTAGGGTAAATATCTTAATAACTGAGATGTCTTTAACCATGAATAATTTATATCTGCATGATCCATTTTTCTCACTCATGCTTCACTGCAAGATAAACTAATCTTTTTTCAGGGGATGAGCTCTTGATTATTTCTTCCTGATTTTGCTTCTGTTTATTTTTTTTATTTTGACATACTCCATTTTTTCTCTTGCTCTTTCTTAAATAAGGGCACTCCATTCATCCATTCTGTCTGCTTGTTTTTTTCTTCTCTTGTGCATCTTGCTAGACAACTTGGAATCAAGCCAGGGCTTTTGGAATCCTGCTTTTCACAAGGCCCTCTGTGAATGGAACTGGGTGACAGCTAGGGAAATAGACTTAATACCGCAAGGCATTGTGAGCTTCATGATGTTGTTGAAGGGAAACATTTGTTATGGAAAGCAATTGCCAGAAAAGGCTAATGATCAATTAAATGTTAGCATTTGTAGATCCCCTTCTGTGATGCAAAAAGTAACTTCACATGGGTAATGCTGGAAAGTAGTACTTGCTAAAATAGTTGTGTTGTTTTCCTAGAGCATATTAAAACAAAGGCAGCCAAGAAACATCCAGATCAAACTCTGTCTCATCTAATAAGCTCTTCTCAACCATCCCAGCTCACCACACTCAGTCCCATCAGATCCTAGGTCTCACTGTCACTACCTTTCCCTTGACACTTACCATAATTATTTGGTGGTAATAATTGCCTTTCTGCAGATAGCCCTTAGAGACAGGGAGTTTCAATTACCTTCTGTAGATGTTTGACCCTTTTGACATGCTTAAGTAATTTTCCTAGAAACCTGGGTATCATATTTTACTAGATAACCCAATATTTTTTAAATCTTTGATCCCTTTGACTATATTGTATTAAGGAAGTTTATATTAGGGGAAGAAAATGCAAACATTATGTAGTTAGAAAAATACAAACTAGAAACTTTATGAAGTTCAACAGAATATATTTCCATAGTGGAATCTAGGAGTTCCACCCCTCACCCCCACCTTCTTGGCATTGGATTAGAGCGAAGGGACAAAATATTTTCATCTTTGAATCTCCAGTACCTTCTGATATGTCTGTCATATAGTGGCACTCAATACATATATTTTTTAAATTAATGTCCTTGCATGAATGACATCTTAGCCAGCAGCTTTAGAAAGGCCACTTCTGTGGGAATGTGAGGTGGGTTGTCTTCTATTCTAGTATGAATCTAGATAGGCTTCTCGAGCCTCCTGATATTACATTAATCCTGATGCTAATTCCTCTAATGTCCAAAGTATATGGATCTGGTCTCAGTCACATATATAAAATGCCTTCACACCAGAGTCTCATCACAGGGGATCGTCTTGAATTTTATGATATCCAGCTTCTGTTGGAAACCTAAATGAGAGAAAAAATTAATAGTAAAGATCCCCAAAGGGACATTCATTCTGTCTATCTAGGATCTGTCTTTAGATCAAGTTTACCACATTATCTTGTCCCATTCTAGAGGTACTGTCCTAGTTTCCTAGGGCTGCTGTAACAAAATACCATAAATTGGGCTGCTTAAAACAGACACTTATTGACTTACAGTTCTGGAGGCTCGAAGTCTGAATGAAGATGTCACGAGGGCCATGTTTCCACCAACTCTATAGGTTCTGGTAGTGGCTTGCTGACAACCCATGATGTTCCTTGGCTTATGGCATGACTCAATCTCTGCTTCCATCACATGGCTGTCTTCTCTCTGTGTCTGTCACAATCTGTATCCAAAGTTCTTCTCCTTCTAAAGACACCAGTCATATTGGATTAGGGTCCATCCTAATCTAGTCTGGCCTCATCTTAATTTATAACATCTTTAAAGTTCCTATTTCCAAATAGGATCACCTCCACAAGACCAGAGTTTAGAACTTGACATATCTTTTCGGGGACAGGGACACAATTCAATCCATAATAGATACTATCTTTGATTTGATTTTTTATCTGGTGCCTCAACCTTGATCAAGGAAGAGCTGTTGGCAACCATCTCTGCATCATTATATAAATGTGTTGAGAATATTACCATTATATCATTTAACACCATTTATATATAAAACCCCAATGGGAGAGATGCTTGTTAGAACTACTTACTAGAATTATCTATATCCACCATAGGGACTAGTAGGCTTCCACCTTTCCATAGTAAGAACTGCCTAATTGATCGCATTTCCCTTATTATCCTGGTTGCCAGTTCAGAATTATTTTTGAAAGTCAATCAAAGCATCTCCATTAACCCTTGTGGGTGGGGTATTTGTAGGCTCTTCTTTTCTTCCTGACTGTCTCCTTATATTATATTTTGTTTAAAGCAAGCGACCTCAAGACATTTGTAGAAAGAAGATGAGTAGGGAGAAATACAAATAAGGATGTCCCCCTTCTTACCTCCAGAGCCGCTCTCCACACTTCTCCAGGCTGCTCTGTGCCCATGACCTGTATGACCTGCATCAATGATCTCTATTGCCTTCTGTTTGGCAGGAAACAGAGGAAGGGAGTAGAATGATGTGTATTATCTCACTGGCTTCTTCCCCGTGGAGTCACTGTGGGCTGGCTGCATGCCTTGACTGAAGGTGCCAGCTCCTGCCGGTCAGCTCTCTCCACACAGCCTTTCTGAATCCAGGTTCCACTAACAGCTCTATCCTTTGCCTCTTCAGGATGTAATGATGCCCTACTGTTTCTGGCTCTAGAGTCCTGGAATATCCCATAGTTTCCCTCTACCCTGCCACACCTTTCTAAATAGTTCCTTTTTTAAACTCTCCTCAAATTATCCTAACGTGAATATACCATCTGTTTCTTGTGGTGACTCTGACTTAAAGAAGCATACTCTGTGCTTCTCTGTGGTTCTGTTCAGCCACCAGTCAACATAATCTGCTCAGAGTCATCTGCAGATGAGCTGATCTTATTAATTTTTCTAGGGCCAGGCATTCCTCTTCCAGGCATCCAGTACAATCACATCTCTTCATGGTTTTAAGACATAAGATCTTCATGTCAATCCCTGAGTGACACCAGTCTCTTTTTTAAGAGCTCATAATCCTGGAGGTGGCTTATTTACCTGACTATTGCCATATGATATAATGCCCTCTAACTGAGGGGGAATTATTAATTAGTTCAAATTCCATCTGGAATGAAGTGAGCTACCTTTCTCTTGAAGGACTGTCCCCTAGCTCTTCAGCTATCAGATCAAATCAAGTAGCTCTTCTACTTGATCTTCTAGTGTGATACTGTAAGACATTAGATAGAGTTCATTATGCAGACAGAATTTAGACAAAAGGAAAAATATCCCTCTATGTCACCAGCATCATCTATGTATACATAGGCCTCCTGTCTTCCCAACTACACTGGGAACTGTTTCAAGCAAAAGAACATGACAAATTGCTGCAGCATCAGTCCCATTACTGCCTTGAATATAGTAACATAGGTGTTCATTCTTCAGTTCATGCCATCAACAAATATCATTGAGCACCTAATATCTATAGGTGCTGTGTAGAGACACGGGATAGTCATGAGTAGGGCATACACATTCCCTTCTGTGTGGAGCTTACATTTTAAATCAAAGAGTCATTAAACAGCTAATTAAACAATTAATTGTTGAATTACATTTATTATAAGTGCTGTGAAGGAAAAGCACAGAGTTCTATAAAATCGTGTAACAGGCAGATTAACTTGGTTTGCAAGTTTGAGGAAATGACATTTACACAGAGTAGTGGTGACAAAAACTGAAAGAACAGTGGGGACCTGGAGCAGAGAGATCAAGGACAGAGTGGTGGAAGGTGAAACTGGTGAGTTAAGCAGCATTCATGTCATGCAGGTCCCTGTAGACCATCTTAAGAGTGGTACCATCTTACATGAACAGCTATTGAAAGGTGCTAAGCATGGGGTTAACATGATAAGATACGTACTTTTAAAAGGTCAGTCTGGATTGGGAAAGGTGGAGGGCATGAGAGGATGGGATACTACATAGTGGTAGTTTGAACTAAAATGGTGAAGATGGAAAGAAAGGATGAATTCAAGAGACATATAGGAAGTAAAATCAAGAGGAATTTGTGATTGAATATGGAGGATGAGGAGCAGGAAATGATGGAGTCAAGGATGACTCCTGAGTTTCTGGTTTGTACAGTGGAGAATAATGTTAGCCATTCACTGGGAGAGGGAAACCTGGAGAAGAGCCAATGAAGTGGGTGGGCTCACCATTCAATTTTGGACATTATGTGTTTGATGTGCCTATGGGACATCCGTGATTTGTTCCCAGTGGCAGTGGGATGTAGGAAGAAAAATATGTGCTGGAAACATAAATTTAAAAGTGATCATGGTAAGTGAAACTATGGGCTACTAAGGATAGAGAATAGAGGACTGAGCTCATGTTCAGTAAACTCTTGTCAATAACCCAGATCATCTTTACATGAGATAAGCACCCTCCTTTCCTCACCATTTTTTTCTGCATAAATGAGAACCTCATTATGATACAGTCATTTTAAAAAGCTGAAATTATCTAGAATCACTTTATTTATTTTACTTATTTATTTATTTATTTATTTATTTATTTATTTATTTTTTTTAAAGAAACTTTAGATTACATAAAAAAATATAGGGGATTTCCATATGCCTCCCTTCATCCCCTTCCCACACTTTCCCACATTAACAACGTCCTTCATTAATGTGGTACATTTGTTAGAATTGATGAACACGTATTGAAACATTGCCACTAACCATGGATTATAGTTTACATTATGGTTACACTCTGTCTCACGCAATTTTGTAAGTTATGACAAAATATGTAGTGGCCTGTATCCATCATTACAATGTCATGCAGGACAATTCCAGTGTCCCAAAAATGCCCCCATATTACACCTATTTTTCCCTCTCCCTCCGTTCAGAACCTCCAGTGGCCCCTGCCTCCACATCAATGATAAAAGTTCTTCCATTGCTAGAATAATAATAAGTCTATAATAGAATAATAGTAAGTCTACTTTAGTCCATTGTTCATTCCCCAATCTTGAGGATTTGGGGATGGTGATGCCCACTCTGCCTCTAATTGAGAGGGGGCT
>JAQZBX010022656.1:0-31401 GCA_029593785.1 Cabassous unicinctus | reverse complement strand
ATTAATAAAATAAGTTGATCTCACCTGATTTTTCCCTATTTCCAAAGTTTGCTTTATTTTATCCAAGAAAGCAGGAAATAAGGGGAAGTTCAAGGTGCAGACTGGTACACACATAATTACTTTGAGAAGGAAATTACCACAAGTTGGAAAAAATTACAAAGGAACTAAAACTGTAGGGATTCAGACAAATATCACAGAAGAGGTTGGCATAAACAATGAAAATTTTTTGGTTCACAGGTTTAAGCCTAGGAGAAGACCAAAATCAAGACATTAGCAAGGCTTTCTCCTCAAAGTCTAAATATTTTGGTGCTGGCTGCTGGTGATCCCTGGGATTCCTTGATTTTATCCCTGCCCATGTCTCATGGCAGTGTCCTTTCCTTTCTTTTCTGGGGTCTGTTTCCTTTCAGCCTCCTCTTGTGGCCTTTTCTGATGGTGGTTTCTGGTTTCTTTCTCTTTATAAGGACTCTGGTAATCCATATTAAGATTATATCATTTGGGTGATACCCGAACTAAAAATAAACATATTCATGAGATCCACAAATTGAAAATTAAAAAGTTTAAAGAAATCTCCAGCCATTGTTGAAAGAACTTTTTAGCAACCGTAGACATTTACATTGTGTTTCCTCTCATACATTATTCCTGGCAGCCAAAGCATTTGGGAACTAGGCTATGTGTGTGTGTGTATATATATATTTGTCAGAAGATGAAACACTAGTCAGAGGTCCTAGGCTTTAAAAATCTCAACATAAATATTCCTCTTTTATTCAGTGAATTTTCTATTTTATTATAAAACACATAGAGGCAGTCAACTATGTAAAAATGTGTTGTATTCCAAAGTTATATGCCTGGAATGCAGAAGGATTATCTCCCAGCCTTGTGACCTTGCATTCCAGAACTGCTTAAGGTCAAAGCCCTCATATAATGCACTTTGAAGGTGATAATAAGGGGAGAGGGATTATCCTCCTATCTGATTAATTGAAAGAGGAAGACAAATACTTAAAGGGGAGAACAAGTTGTAAGGTACAAGCTAGATATCAAAGGTGAAGAAGAAAACAATATTGTAGTCATTTATTTACTTACATTCAGCCATGATTTAGTAATTCTTAAAACCAGCTACCTGCTTAAGATTTACATTCATGTGTTTATTGATTATGTCTATCAAAAGAGGAAGAATAGTTTGAGGGTAGGGGCTTTATTTAGAAAGGCACTATGTCTCCATGTTCAGTGAGACAGGGTGTGAGAGGTGAGTGTGAGAGGCAGTAGAGAGTGATAGTAGGGATAAGAATTCTGGAGATGGACTGCTTCTGTTATGATCTTGGCTTCCATACTTACTGGCCATGTGTCCATGGGCAAATTACTTACCTTTTTCTGTGCTTTAGTTTCTTTATTAATAAAATGGAGATAATAAATAGCACCTATCTCAAAGTCCTTTTGAAAATTAAATTACCATATGTTGGCCATAAAAAAACAAAAATTAAAAATTAAAAAAACAAAAATAAAGAAAAATAAAAAAGTGTTGGAGAAAAGCGGTGCTCACTGGGATGCGGAGACAGATGATTACAGGCAGGAAGTTTATTGAGAAGTTCTCCCAGTGGAGCGGGTCTGAAGATTCGACTTCACTTGCCCCTGGAAGGTGGTGGATATGATTTTATACAGTACATTAATAGGCTGGGAAACCAAGTACTGCCTGGGGCCAATAAGGGACTTTAAAAATGAATTCTTCCATTGTATGGCTAGGGGGTAGTGGTCTAGGAGGTAGGGAGTTCTAGGAATGGGAGAGGGTTTGGTGGTGCCTGGGCCCAGAAGTTGTGAAGGCCCTTATCTCTTCCACTCCACTGCCATATGGCTCCTTTGTTCATTCTAGGGAGGGGATGGGCTGCCTCAAAGCCTGTAGGCTATGGCTTGTTCAATCAGTCATGTAGGTTATGGCTGGAGGCTGCCTTTCTTCAATTTATGTCATGGGGGAATTGAGTCACTGTCTTATGGCCTGTTAATCATTGCAAACCTTGTAAGGGGGAACCTCTAGAATTCCGAACTCATTGATTATTTCTATATATAATGAAGGACCTTCTTAATGGGAGTAGCAGGCAGAACGGGAGGGTGAGGGGATTTGGGAAGTTGAGTCAATCTGGCTACTCCCTGCTTTCAGGGGGCAGAGAGGAGTTCCCTTCCATACTGCCTGGTGGGTTTTGGCTTCTGGTCCTGCAGAGGTTGATATTGTTTGTTCTCGCAGCAAAAAGACATTGTTCATGTATTCCTGAGTTGTTGACTGTACGATTCGGTGACTGAATCAGACAACAAGCTGTAAGAGACAAGGACCAAAAAGGAGAAGCAGCAATATTACCAGTAATGGTGTTATAATGGGTAAAAGGATTGATTTTAGGGGTGAGGAGAAGAAAGAAAGAAATGAGGATAGCCATGACTGGTTCCCATAGTTATTATCTCAGGCTCTCTGATTTCTATGCTTTCTTTCAAGACTTTAAGATTTTCTTCTACCTGCCCAGTTTTGTTAATATAAAAACAACAAGTTTCATTTATGATTGCACAGGTGCCTCCCACGATCTTGTGATATTCTCATGGTTGTTTTTGAGATTAGTACATTCTGTTGGATTAGGGACAGGGGTGGGGGTTTGGGGTCATTTGTTATCAGGGCAGGGGAGACCTGCTGGTGCCTACTGGGGTCGCGGGGGGTTATTTCGCTAAATGGTGTTAACATTCCCAACTGTTTTTGATATGGTTGGGTGGGTAAGGAGAGCGGGAAGGTGGGCGTTGATCATCTGGCTGCTTTCTGATGTTATGGGACATTGTGGGACTCAGTTATTGTTCCCTGTTTCGGCATTGAGATATTGTGGCCTCTGGCCCAGTGGCTGGCATTGTATTTTTTGCATCAGGAGAATATCATATACATGATCATGGGTGACATCAGATGACTGTTTGGGTAAACTGAGTTATTGCATGGAAGATGTATGGACCTGCTTGTATGAGGAGAATGAAAGTTATAATTGTGGAAAAGATAGGAATTAATCATGAAATTTAGGGTGGGCTGTGAGATTATTGCTTCCAGTAGTCTGAGGAGAAGGATTAATAAGGTTATATATTAACACTGTTTTTTGAGTGGTTTTTATTTTTCATGGCTTTAAGATTCCCAACCAGTAGGGCTGCATAGGCCTATAGTTAAAATGATTTTATTTTTCCCAGTTTGTATAGTTTGAGGCATAGGCAACAACAAATTATTATTACTTCCTCTTTTTGGGCTACAGGGTGGCTGGCATTTTAACTCATAATCTCAATGCCTGCATTGGTTTTGCTGTTAGCATCTTAACTGGAGCTGCAGCTACAGCCCACAGTGCTGAGTTTAAACTTAGCCCATTGTTGTAAGGATTCAGTTATAAGAGTCCCATTGCAGTGTCTGCAGCACTGAAATCATACCTTGTCCCTTCTGGGAACAGGAGGGGACTGATGTTGCAGTTATTGGAGTGGGCATGAAGGACACTCGTGGGTGATGTTCATTAGCTGCTGGCGAGTGACAGGCAGTTGGAACTGCTGGGCTAGGCACCACAAGGTCTGGTATCCACAATGTTTACCTTTTCGTTGGAGCCACTCTGCTGCTTTTGGGTCTCAATGGTATGGCTCTGGATCTTCGTGAGGGCATTTTCCTCAACAGTCCCAAGAGAGATGTTATAGGAGGGTGCAGGGACATGATAGACAGTTACCTGTTGCTGCTGGCAGGCATCCCAGATGTTCTTTCACAGATCTCTTCCTCACAGAGGGCAGCCCATAACAGTTCATTGTTCCTGTCTTGTTTTTATTATCTGCAATCCACCCCTGGGTAAAGGGATGGCAGTCTTTAGCGTGACTGGACACTATTGGGTTAAGCCTTTCACTTGCAACAGGGTATGGTATGCTACACATAGTTGCTTTTTAAAGGGGCTATATTGTCCTTTGGCCTCTTCTTGCAATTGTGACTAAAACCCAAGGGGTATTTGTTTAGAATGTTGCCTCTGCCACAAACCCCACCCAAAGCCAATATTGGTACTGGCTACATCCAATTTACAGGGTGTAGCCATTGGGCAATTTAATGTAATTATGAATTCCAAAAATATAATTGGATCATACTTGTAAACTGATCTGTTAATCTGGGCATGATTAAGTTATGATTAGGGCATTGACTGGGCCACGTCAGTAAGGCATTGAGCCCCACCCCTTGGTGGGTGGGGGAATCGAATATAAAAGGCAGGCAAAGGACAGAGGAAGCAGTTTTTGAGAAGCCGTTTTTGATTTTGGAGTTTTGATGCTGGAGAGAAGGCCCTGGGATAGAGACGAGCCATTGGCCTGAGAGTTCACAGCTGGCCTTGTGGAGAGAAGCAAAGCCCAGAGAGCCTCATAGTCTACAGCTGGCCTTGTGGAGGAAACAGGAGCTAAGCCTGGAGAGAAACGCAGCCCCGGGAAGAGAGGAACCCAAGAAGCCTGAACCCTGGAAAACATCAGCAGCTGTCTTGCTCCAACACGTGGTAATGGACTTTGGTGAGGGAAGAAACTTATGCTTTATGGCCTGGTAACTGTGGACTTCCACCCCAAATAAATACCCTTTATAAAGACCAACCAAAATATGGTATATTGCATTAGTGCCCTTTTGGCTGACTAATACACAGGGTAATGTGTTATTGCCCTCTTTATTCTTTTTTTTCTAAAACAGCAGGCTGCTGGGGGCGGGGGGTTCTCATTTATATGCACAACTTTTTCTGATTAACACATATAATGGTTTTAATATCTGAGCTAAATAAGGAATGAAAGTTTTTCAGTACCACAGCAATATTATAAACTCTATTGATATGAGAACACATTGTACTTTATCAATTACAGAAGAGGGTACAGTTTTTTGTTTTACTGAACTAAACAACATTTAAGAATTTGATAGACAGCCAGGACTTCGTAGCTTGTCCCAATTGTTTGCCCATCCCAGGCTTTTAAGATAAGATACCATTGTCTCTGATGCTTCTTTTAATTCTGAAAAAAGGATTACTGGTTGACATAATATCATCAATAGGGTTACAGCCACAGGGTTTTTTCCACACAGCCAGAATCTTTGCCACCAGACCAGGACAGATGGTTGGGCTATGCACACAGCCTTGGGGAAGCACTGCAAAATCCACCATTGGCCTTCTCACATGAAGGTGAATGCAGGCTGGCTTGACTTGCCTAAAGAGATACTAATGAAAGCCTTAGCAAGTTTTAAAACAAAGTGATAGTGACATAACTGGATATTAATTTTTGCAAAAAATTTTACAATATTTGGGACTGCTTCAGATAGCAGTGGTGTTACTTTAATTCATGATAGTCTACTGTTATGCTCCACCTCTGGCAGCCCTCAATGGCTACTCTTTCTCTGCAGCCATAGAGCTGCTTCTTTAGTGGAGGTGTAGCAAATCAAATGAACAAGAGCTAAAGCATCAGCCTCTTGATTTCTAGGCAGAGAGATTGTTTCTGTGACCCATACTATTTAAAAAAAAAAAAATTAGAACCATGATTAACAACACTATACTTTAATATTATGCCAAAACATTTTTAGATTTTCAGGAATTTTATGCACTCTTTAAGTATTCATGTGAACATTTTACTGATACAACTTTGATTAATAGAATAAAGAATCTCTTAATTTCATAACACCTTTAAACACTTTCCATTCAACTTATAATATATCAAATGATTACAATACCTTCTACAACTTGCCATATGCATTTGAAAAGAGCTCTTTTAAAGAATTTTCATTTATCAATTCAATATTACCATCTGGAGGTATCAAAATATACACTGAACAAACAGAAAAACACAACAAGAGTTACGACACACCGACAGAAACATAAAGCTCATAAATTTGACTCATAATTCTTACTCCTTTTAAGAGTAATCTGCTTTTAATATTTTTTTCTGGAATCAGTGTTGCTTGTAATATGCAAGCTTGTTTTTGGAAACACTTTTACTAGTAATCAGCAACCAGTTAGGAATATTTGAGTACTATAAATGCAGTTAAGCTTTAATTTAGCAGTTTAGATAGACAAGTATTTAACGCATACATTTTTAATTATTGCTTTTTAGGAGTACACTTAGACTTAGGAGTCAGCTAAAAGCTTACTTGTAAGAGGCGAGCAATTGTAGGTTTGTTAAGTAAGGTTATTAGGACCAGCTGGGTATTGAAATTTTTGATAAAATGAGAAGGATCAGAGGAATAAGACCCACAATGGTGCTTGATTTTTGAGAGATCAGAGAGGTAGAAGGGGACTTGAACGTGCGTAATGCTTTCTGCCTTGGCCACTTCCTGGAGAGGGAGGAAATGAGCTGGGGAAGGAGGCTGGAGACCAGGGAGTTGGGCTCCAGAGCAGGTGGTAGGTGGGGAGAAGGGAGCAGGTTAAGGGGGAGGTGTGGGGGAATGGGAGGAGGATGGAGTAAGTTCATGGGGCGCTGATGAGCGGTGGGGGAGGGGCGTGATCAGAGGGATTGGAGTCTGAAGAAGGGTTTTCTGTGTGTAGAAAGGGGAAAGTGGTGGGGAGGGGAGACAAGTACCAACCCCAGTGTCTGTATCAGGAGGGGAGAAAGTTGTGGCGGAAGGCAGTGACGATGAGGAGGGGGTGGAAGGGGAGTTAGAAGACAAGGGGGGTGGGGGTACAGGTGATGTCGGAGATATATATGGAGGAGGTGCAAGAGGAGTCTAATCAGCTGGATCAAAGTGAAGGTTTTCAGGGGGACAGAAGGAAGGAAGAAGAAAGACTTTGAGGAGGTTTTTGGTGTAAAAGAAGAATTTGGTAAGAAGAACAGGATTGACAGAGGGAGGGGTGGTTACAAAGATAAAAGAAAGCCCAAACATTAAGGAACCTTGGACCGCTTGCCACTGCACTAGATAAAGTTCTCTAAGTCTCAGAGAACTTGGAAATCGAAAGTGCAGTTTTCTGACCATTGACTTTTATTGTCCCATTTGTATTGTGGCCACACAGAGGAGGAATAATAAATGAGCTTTTTAGGTTTGATGTCTCCTTCCAGGTACAGAGTTTTAAGATTGCGAAGGAGGCAACCCAAAGGTGTGGCTTTGTGGGGAGCCGATATCGAATTCCCCATTTTAGGTGATGTGGGTGAGAATAAGGATCTCTAGAAAGAATGGGAGATTCTGAGTGAGACAGGTGTCCCCGAATCAGTCAGAAATCACCCAAGGAAACAGGAGACCGCACTTGGGACCGGATGTCTCCAGAGCCAAGGGGTCTCTTCCCACGAGGATGTGGGCCTCCCACCTGCCGTGGCCCTCAGGGACGGTGAGGATCACTGACCTAGCGCTAGGATTTTTGGTGGGTTGCCCTGGACAATGGAAAAAGAGAAAGAGAGCAGGATCTTCCGGCAGAGAAATCCTTGACTCACCCAACTATGATTCGGTGTCCGGTGTTGGATGGGTTCTCAGCAGCAGCAGGGTGGATGTCCCTCACGAACTGATTAGTCTCAATGCAACCCCAGTGCTCGGTTTTCAGCATCAAACGTTGGAGAAAAGTGGCGCTCACTGGGATGTGGAGAGTGATGATTGCAGGCAGGAAGTTTATTGAGAAGTTCTCCCAGTGGAGGGGTCCGAAGATTAGACTTCAGCCTACCCTTGGATGATGGTGGATATGACTTTATATGGTACAGCAATAGGCGGGGAAACTGAGTGCAGCCAGGAGCCAATAAGGGGCTGTAAAAGCAAATTCTTCCCTTGTATGACTAGAGGGTAGTGGGCTAGGATTTAGGGTATTCTTGGGATAAGTGAGGGATTGGTGGTGCCTGGGCCTGGGAGGGGTGAAGGCCCTTGTCTGCCCCACTCCCACTGCCATATGGCTCCTTTGTTCATTCTTGGGAGGGGATGGGCTGCCTCCAAGCCCATAGGCTATGGCTTGCTCAGTTGGTCATGTAGGTTATGGCAATTTATGTCACGGGGGAATTGAGTCATGTTGGAACCTCTAACAATGTTCAAGTTCACTTGACCACTAGCAATAAGCCATGTTTAGGATTTGTTATAGGACTTTTTTACTTACTAACCTCCACTCACTCAATGTAATTTTCAGGTCAGGGAGGTAGGAGCATTTTCAACATTTAATTTTTTAATTTTTTTTTCTTATTTCTGTGAGGGCTTTATTTATAACATTTATCTAGGAATATATTGGGCTATTTTTTTTGTGGTATGTGTGGTCCATCACTAATTTCACATAGCCTAATACTTTGTCCCTCAAGGAGTTTGGAAATCTTTGGTGGAAAAAGGAAAAAGTGAAAGAGAAATACTTTAAAGAAAGTTTTGTTTTTTCTATGTTAAAAGTAGTTAAAGTATAAAAAATATATTTTTTATCTTGATGCAGAATACATTTCAAAGTAGTCATATGCAATTTTTTCTTAAATTTTTTTTATTCAATAATTATTTTTAGCAACTAGATACCAAGCAATGGAATGCTCTTTTTTAAAAAAATTCCATTTTATACATTGCATTCCTGTTTATTAATGTCATTAATGCAAACTCATAAATTAGCATTCCATAAATATGTTTCATATGTGGAAAAATATTGATTTCCTAATAGACTTACCAATCAAGGACTGGTCCCTTGGCTCTAACCAAATCTAGATAAACAAATAGTCATTAAAAATTGACTAGCCCACACATCTCATACACAACACTAAACTGTCAGCAAATTTTGAAATAAGACCATTAGCAATGCAAATTTATCTACTTACCTATGGCTTACAATAAGCAGAATAAACAAAATTCAAAATCTCTTGAGAGGGAGCAACCCTCTAGAACTCTGCTTTAATGATTCTAAAGGACTAAAGACCTAGTTATCTAAATTTTTAAAAGGTTCTTTACATTTGATCAAGATTTATCTTTTCTGTAAAACCCACCCCACACCCACCCAGGCTGAATGATTGCTTCTTCCTTTAGCCTCAACTCTTCCCAGTATCTGACTCTTTTATTTCATTTATCATACCATATTGCAATATGTATTACTTAGCTGTTCCCTTGAGGTTCAGGATTGTGAACTGGGACTTATTTATTTTTGTATCCTGTGCTTTAGCATTGTGCCTTGCACATAGTAGGCATTTATGGTTTGTGAACGTGATTTGTTATTACTGTGTAAAAAAGGGCACACCTATAAATAGTTATACAAACACACTCATAGGAATGCAAATTAGCAGCAAGAAGGACACAATTAAGTTGACCCTTGCCATCAATTTATATGATGAATGCAAAAAAATATTTGTTTCCTGCATCAGGTATTGTGATAAGGAAGAGCAATTTGGCTTCAAAAATTATAGCAGCATCTTGGGCCTGGTACTAGAGATGGAAATCTGCTTATTTCTCCTCCTCCCTTCTTTACCACCTTACCCTCCCACTTTTTGATGCTGCTCTCTTTTGCAGTAAATGTTGATGTCTATAATTGAGGCCAGGATAAGGTCCATTGATGCAACAAACCATTAGCTGAAAACAGCCATCCTGTCAATTAGATCTATTGCAGGCCGTCAATTTATCCTAGGGTTACAAAATAAACGGTGCCCTAATACTCAGTAATGACTATAAGACCATTGATATACAATCCTTTGCCAGCAGTTCACTTTAGTATGGAAATAATCATCCAATCTCAATTGATCAGCTGTTTTAAAGCCAAACATATCTACCATTCATCTTCTTTCCTGCGTGCATAGATTTGATGGAGGTAGTTGTCTCTACCATCAGTGTTATCTCAAATAGAATTAGCAGCCTGCAGATCTCTCACTAAATATAATCCCCACCAGTGTCAACACAGACAACTTTATGGGAGGAGGAAAAAAAAAAGAAATTTAAAGAATGTAAATAGATAATGCCAATCTGAAAAAGAATATTCCCTAAACAAAGCTATATAGAACTGACTTCTGAAATAGATGAGTAGAGTTCTAAATTGGCATTGCCCTAGAGCCAAAACTAATGCTTTCAGATAAGGTAGAACTTGTAAGAAAGCAAGGCCAACATGTTTTTATGCCTCAGGAGAGATGATTTCATATCTGTGGTTTTACATGCAGGTTGGAGATGTATCATTAATTGTACCTAGACTGTTGATAGTTGAAAAGGCATATCCATTTCCAATATGTAAATGGAAAAGGATAATTATTTTATTATTTTTTAAAAAGATCTTGATAGGATACCTTTTATTATTATAAAATTTCTTGGAACTAGACAGCATGCAACTTACTATTTAGTATCCTAACGCATAGAGTATGTTCTCATATCTCAAGAAGAGCTTCCTGATTAAGAATGTGCATGCCAAATTTGTCCATTGTTTCTGGCTCTTCTCTATTTTAAGCCATGCCATCTTTCTATACTGCCTATTTCCATTCAGCATTGTAGAATTGTTCACAATTCTATCATCATAAATCAGAGAACTTCCCACAATTCTATCATCATAAATCAGAGAATTTCCCACAACTCTCTATATATCTCTAGCTTCCTCCCATTTCTTAATGTTTTAAGTTAAGGTTCTAGAATGTTTTCTAGAAGCCTTTGCCTCCTTTACTGCACATACATTTGTTAAATGATTGCTTCACTAATCAGTTTTCCATAACCATGTCAAATAGTTGTGACTAAATGGGATGTAAGTACCCAAACCTCAAACACAATAACTTCTTCCTTATTGGTTTATATATTCTTTTCCTTAAACATTATCTTAATAGATGGAAAGGCAAATAGACATTGGACATAACAGCATTGGAGAAATGAAAGTAGGATCAGAATAGGAGAGAGGTAGGCAAAAGTTAGGTTGCTTTCGAAATAGCAAAGTACTCAAGATTTCAGTTGAATAGAATCCTACAAATGCTCATTGTCTGACTCCCCAATTTATCTCTTCAGTTTCATCCCACATTTCCTCGTCTAGGCTTGTAATTCAAACAGAGATTTAATTTTCATAATGTCACAATTAGCTGACAACTACCAACAAAGAAATGTTTAATATGAAAAGGTCAGTGTATTTTACAAAATGAATGAATTGGTTACTATGTGAGATTCAAAGGCTTACTCATCCACACTATAGGAAGCATGAGACCTACAGTATATCACCAATTTTACTTTATTTTTGAAGGATGAAACGGATTTTTCAGCTTTGTTTTCGTCACTGAGAGGAGAAAATCAGGTGCCTCCTAATAAACAACAAATGAGATAGGTGATTTAACATTTGTGCCAACTTCTCTGAGGTTGTGCTATAATTATTATGTGTTTTATTTTGTTTCCTATTTCAACAATAAACTTGTAACTTGATCTGCGTAAAGGCTGTACTGTTTTCAGTCTACTAAAGTTTTAAATCTGTGATTTTCTAAACACTTCTGTCTCAGATTTTGCCTCCTCTGTAATAACTTATTAACTTAGCTCTTAAACCCCTTTCTCTTCCATTCTTGTCCAAACTTGAACTTCTCTCTCTGACAAGCAAATTTCATTTCCCTTTTTAAAATTTGTGTTTTTTTAACCACAAAATTGTCAGCAGTTTGAGTCTTCTCTTTTCCTTCTCCTTGCATATTTCCAATTTTGTCATAATATTAAGACATTTAGAAAATACCTCTGGCTTCTCTATGTGAAATTTTGTCTATTGCATATCAAGCTTACTTCTGTTGAGAAATTTAGTAATAACTGCTAGGCATTCTGAAACTTACACTGATTCAATTTTAAAACTGCATCAATAATTGAGTCACAAGCCCTTTTCTCCCTTTTTTGATTTGAATCACAAAATAATTAATATTTGCTTATTTATTTCCATGGCACTTAATTCCAAAACATTTATACAACTTGGACCTTTTCTCTAGGGTTTTATGCAAACTTTGGGGATCTTATTAGAATCCTAGAACTCTCTGAAATGTACCCTTCAAAAGTTATCACTTCCATTATGAATTCTTTAGAAATGGATCCCAGGAGAAAGCTTGGCATATCGAAAATCAGTCAGGAACAAGTTTAATAAAATCAATTTAATAAGTGGGGAATAATACACAAGAGTAGTTTTGATAACTATATACCTCTGGTGCATACAGTAATACAAAGCCAAATGCCAATTGTTTTCAGTGCCCTAAAAAATATCTCAAATTAGAAGTTGGGAAATGTTTCATGACTGTCTTTTTTCTCAGGCTAATTCCTATAATGTAGCAAACATGGAGACGTATGCAGTGAGGTATTTTGAGTGCTTCAGGACAAAGGTGGTCTCATTACCCAAAACATTACTTAATTTGATGTTTTTGATGTTTATGGAGAAAAGAAAGAAGATACTCTATACGTATCTGAGTAATTGTACTGGAGAATTTCATTTATAGCTCTAAGTTCTATTTTCTCATCTGTTTTAATGAAAAGAAAATATACCCATAGCATTTATTTTATAAATATTTAAAATGAAAGATTAATCTTTGTAGATTATGAGAGAGTTTATTTACGACTAAGGTGTCTTACTTTCAAAATGCTAATTTGTAATTGAACCTAGTTATCTCACTATTATGTAACAGCACCATAACTTACATAATTTTTCTTTATAAATATATATACATTTTTTTCTAATGTAACAGAGAATTAAAGATCAATTCTTTATTCTAGTGATCACTAGTGGCAACTCATTCCCTACTTAAATGCATTCAAATGACATGAGAATAAGAGCAAATACATATGTATTTAAAATGCTGTACTGACTTATATATCTGTATCTGTATCTATATGTATATGTATATCTGTATCTGTAGTATCTATGTCTGTAACTATGGCGGTTTAGGCACTTTATGTACTTTATTTATGTTAACTCACTTAATCATCACAATAACACTACAAGGCAGAAACTATCAATTTCCCCATTTTGCACATGAAAAGACTGAAATACAGCAAGGTTATATAACTTGACCGGGATTATATAGTTTATTAATGGCAGAAACAGGATTCAAACCAAGGCAAGATGGCTTCGTTGTCTTCACTCTTAACTGCTTTGCTGTTGATCTCTCCAATACAAATTATTTTTAGGCATATGCTTCTCTCACCCAACTGAATAACAGTTCCCAGATGGGTCCTGTGAATTCACTTAGGTTCATCTTGGATACTCTGGGTCCTAATACTTGTTTCTTTTTCCTACAAGCTTGGAGAACAAAATTTTTCTCATTTTCCTCCTATGTAAAAGACAGTAATAATAGCCACCTCGTGGTGCTTTCATTAAGTTTAAATGGCCTAATATATTTAAAAGCACTTAGCAATTCCAATACTCTTATTTTTAAAAAATTTTATTGTTACATAGGTACTTACTCTGGACATAATTCTCCATTGGGTTGCACTTCATTTTTCCTCTCAGAGTGTCTTTTCTCAAGTTATGGTGCTTGCCTTCTGGAATAGAATAACAGTGTGGAGTGATTTTCCATATAGAAGAAGAGAGGAGAAAGACCACTTGGCTTCTCAATTAGTGGCCTTATTGAACAAACTGAGATGACCAGACCTGTTTATATAACCTGCTAGCATTCGTCTCCATAAAGTTTTTCTTTGTTTCTCTGACTAATTTTATTTTAAACCAATATCTTAACATTATTTCCAGTAATGAGAAAACTTCATTCACTCATCCTTTCAATCAAAGTGTATAACCTATGATGTTAGTCATGGAGGGATACAGTAGTAAGCAGACCAGATTGGTGTTAGCTCAATTTCTGTATATTTAAATGTATTTTTAAATTCTCTTCTGAAAATGAGATCGTTTCTCTAAGTTTCAAGGGCCTTTATTTCCTGATCTATGTAAAAGTATATAGGTCAGAAAAATTTGAGTGACTCTTCTCTTCAACTCCTTGCCCCGTCTGCTTTTTTTAATGTCAACTTGATTGTAACACAATAAAAATATAAACGTTGGTGTAATTCCAGTGTTCAGGGAACAGTATGTGTTTCTTGTTCAAGTCCCTACATTCTAATTTCTGAACACTGAGCAAGAACAGTTTTAAATAAGTTCCCATGAAACGTCTAATGTGTAAAGACCTTTTTAGGTGAAAAGTCTCTCTATTCTGTTCTATAACTCTTATAACTATGTATAATTCTCTAATGACATCTGATTGGAATCATTTAAACTATTCTTTCATAAAATATGTGAAACTTGTGTACACACAATGATCGTTATTATAATTATCATTATAATACAGTTTTAGGAAAGAAATTTGTTTCCCATAGGATATCACTAATAACTCTCCACTTGTGACCTAGAGTTGCAATCACTTTTCCAAGGTCAAAGAAGTTTTTTTAAATGAAGTGTAACTGGAAAAAGTATCACTTGTGGGACCTTCATACAGTTAGAAAGAGAAAAAAGAAACAAAAAAAACAAACAAAAACACATTGAGGGGATGAGCCTATGCTTGCTGAAGTGCTTTTACTAATCTAAAAAGTGACACCACTATCCTGAATGCTGAATTAATCCTTTAATTTATTTTGCTTCATACTTTTAAAAGTGATTTCTTGTTATAAAGTACATTAAGTTTATGTAGAAAATATGGGCAAGTAGACAAAAATAATTTTGTCATATATAATCTCAGTCTGAAATTATATATTTTTTCAGCTTTCATTTTTCTGTTGATATACAAATAGGTAAAATAATACTTTCAGAATTTTAGCCAATTTTTGTTCAGTATTTCTTTAAACTCCTTGTCCTTTCCCCCTTTCAGCTAGTCTAGTGGTTCTCAACATAGGCATTCTGGGTGAGGGTTTATGATACTGCAAGTAAATTCACCTACCTCAATTCCCATACTATCTAAGTGCCATGAAAATTAGATGAATCTCTGAGGAAAAGTTAATGAAGTGGGGATTTAGGTAATTTGATAATCTTCTGAGATTTTTAGTTTTCCTGCCTAGAATAGGAGCTCAAATTAGAACTTAAGTTTAAGATAACTTAAATTTATTGCAGAAAAATGAAATTATATTTCTTCCATACTTGAGTTTTGGAATGAGATTTGTTTCTGCTACATCAGTCAATCTTAATGTCTCTGCTCCTTCTTTACCCTTCTCCCTTGAATGGTATGCTTGGGAGTGGATAAGATGGGAAAATTTATATTGTATATATGTTCCTACAATTTTTTTCAAAAGGAAAGAGCAATTAAAAAGACAATGACAATTAAATGCAATACATGATTCTGAGTAGGATCTAACAAGGGAGGAGAAAATGCTCAAGCATCATTATTGGGACACATGAAAAATTAGAATATAGACTGTAAGCTTTATACATGTTAAATTTCTTGAATTGATAACTGGACTTAAGGTCGTACATATGTGAATATCATTGTTCTCAGGCAAGGTGCATGGAAGTAATAAGTGTTCAAGAAGCATGATATATACAACCTATACACATAATCAAGTGTTCAGAAAATAGAGAGGGGCAAGAGAGAGAAGGGGAGAGGTAGAGAGAGATCGATAGGATAATATGGCAACATGTGAAAATTGGTGAATCTGGGTATCTTGAGGGGGTCAGAGTATATTGGCGTTATCTCTGTGGGGTTTGTATTCTTATTTTTATTTCATAAAATACATGACTTCTATATAGCACCCTATTATTAACACCTTACATTGGTGTGGTATATTTGTTATAATTGATAAAGTCATATTTTTGCAATTGTGCTATTAATTAAAGCCCATGGTTTAATGTAGGGTTAACTCTTTGTGTTGTGAAGCTCCATAGGTTTTTTTAAATTTTATTTTATTTTATTCTAGACCCATATATTTAACCTATAATTTCCCCCTTTTAACCATATTCATATATATATATATCTCAGTGCTATTAATTACATTCCCAATGTTGTGCAACCATCACCACCATCCACTACCAAAACACTCTCATCATCCCAAAGAGAAACTCTATACAACTTAGGCCTTACCTCCCTATTCCCTATCCCCACCCATCCCCTGATAATCTGTATTCTAGATTCTGTCTCTATGAGTTTGCTTATTCTAATTATTTCATGTCAGGGAGATCATACAATATTTGTCCTTTTGAGCTTGGCTTATTTCATTCAAAATGATGTCTTTAGTGTTCATCCATGCTGTCACAGGTTGCTGAACTTCATTCCTTTTTATGGCTGAATAATATTCCATTTGTATGTACATACCATATTTTGCTTACCCATTCATCTGTTGATGGTCACTTGAGTTGCTTACATTTTTTGACAATTGTGAATAATGTTCCTATGGACAGTAGTATGCAATAGTATGCAAACATCTCTTTGAGTCCCAGCTTTCAGTTTCTTTTGGGTACATACCTAGAAGTGGGAAAGCCAGATCATATGGTAAAATTAAATTTCTGAGGAACTGCCAAACTGTCTTCCACAGTGGCTGTACCATTTTACATTTCTACCAGCAATGAATGAGTGTGCCTATTTCTCCACATCCTCTTCAACATTTGTTTCCTCTCTTTTTAATAGTAGTCCTTCTAGTAGGTGTGAAATGGTATCTCATTGTGGTTTCGAGTTGCATTTCCCTAATAGCTAGTGATGTTGAGCATCTTTTCATGGGCTTTTTTTCTTTTTTGGGGGGCCATTTGTATATCTTCTTTGGAGAAATGTTTATTCAAGTCTTTTGCCCATTGTGTTAATTGGGTTGTTTGTCTTTTTGTTCAGTTGAAGAATTTCTTTATATATTCTGGATATTTAACACTTATCAGATATTTGCTTTCCAAATATTTTCTCCTATTTTGAAGTTTGTTATTTTACTCTCATGATAAATTCTTTGATGCACAAAAGATTTAATTTTGATAAGGTCCCATTAATCTTTTTTTTTCATTGCTTGTGCTTTGGATATAAAATCTAAGAAACCGTTCCCTAACACAAGATCCTGAAGATGCTTCCCTACATTTTCTTCTAGAAGTTTGATAGTTCTGGCTCTTATATTTAGGTTTTTGATCCATTTTGAGTTGATTTTTGTATCTCGTGTGAGAGAGGGGTCCACCTTCATTCTCTTGCATATGGAGATCCATTTTTCCCAGCACTATTTGTTGAAGAGACTATTTTCTCCCAATTGAATGGTCTTTGTCCTCTTATCAAAATCAGTTTGCCATATATGTGAGGGTTGATTTCTGATTGTTTGTTAATAAGTCTTAAGATCGGGAAATGTGAGTCTTCCAACTTCGTTCTTCTGAAAGAGTAGGATTTTGTTTTGTTTTTGTTTTTATTAATTTGAATTATTAATAGTATTTAACAACAGCTTCGATTTCTCACAATTATTATAAAAGTCAGACAGTGTCCAAAATTAAAATAAACAGTAATATAGTATTTTGGAGCATTATCTTTTATGTGCTTATTAGTCCAGAATTGATAAGAACTTGTACCAATTTTATGCAGTCCCTTGCATTTAACTGAGTTATGGCAGTTAAATTTTAATTAAAGGAAATGCTCAGGTTTAATTTTTTAAATATATTGAAGAGTTGCAAGAGCTTTCTAATCATTTCTCACATTAACATTTAAAATAGTGTAACTGATTTATCAAGGAAAGTTCTATTTTAAGATTTCTGTAAAAATGGGTTTATCTGGTATCATAAATACTGTTGGCATCTTGTTATTTAACATTTGGTATCTAACTCTACACTTGTTTTAAACTAAGGAGTCTACATATATAACAAATTAATATTGTTTATTTATTGATTCATGCAACAAATATTTATTAAGCACTTACTATTTGCCAGATACAGCAGGGACCAAAAATGACCAGATACCTGCTCACAGAAGTTCAAATTCTAAGAGAAGGGAGAAAAATCAGAAAACACAGATAAATATGTAAACAGGAAAAAAAAAATTGAGCAACTATTGCTATGCAAAGAATTAAAAAGAAGTGAAAGAGATTTAATATGTCTAGCTAATTAGACCAATGGTTTAGGAAAGTTCTCTTAGATGACATTTAACCTGCATCTTCAATGCAAGAATGAACTGAGTTGTGTGAAGATCAGAACATTCCACACAGAATGAACAGCTCATATGAAATCCCTGAACCCAGCTTGGGGCTGGAGATGTAGTAGGCAAGGGCAGAATTGATTTGCGTAAGGATTTTATAACAATATAACCTGAAGAGATTATAGCAGGACAGAAGAATAACTGGATTTATACTTTTAAAAGGTAATTCTGGCTGCTAGGAGTGGATTGAAAAGGTACAGAAGAGGAGTAAGGAGACCACTGCAATTGAGGAGAGAGATTGTGACTCAGACACATGCATTTATAATTGTAAGAGAAGTTTTGTCAAACATTTGTGGAACAACAGAAGTACATTTGAAGAATACTCCTTTAAAAGTTCCTGCATTACTTTGGTGACATTGACCATATTTGCCATTTTCTGTCATTGATATCTAGTGCTTTGGGTCAAATGATTAACTCAAATATACAAATAGATACAAATAAAAAACTGGGATATTTTAGGCAAGGTTTTTTAATAGTAATTTCAATTTCTTCATATATCAAATGAGGGTCTTGCATTATTAGATGGCCTCTGATGTCCTCTTCTGCTCTAAACACTGTGCAAATGCAATAAAAGTTTAAAGACAAGAAAGAGAAAGAGCTATGTCATATGGAAAAATCAAAGAAGCCTTCCTGAAAGAAGTGAGGGAATTTAAACTTTGAAATGTTTGTAAGGACCAGAGTAATTTTTGGTTAAGAAACAAACACGGGGATGGATGTGGTTCAAATGGTTGGGCGTCCGTCTCCCATATGGAGGGACCTGGGTTCGATCCCCGGGACCTCCCAGTAAAAAGAAAAAAAAGAAAAATATAGAAGACGTGTGGGTCACCAGGCCCCATGCATGGGTGCGCGGCCATGCCCCGCGAACCAAGCAGCAAGATGATGATGCAACAGGAGAGTGACACAAGGGAGAGCCAAGACTAGATGAGCCGAAAAACCAGAAAAAAACAGGCGGTAGGACGCCTCTCTCCCACATCGGAGGTTCCGAGGATCGAATCCCGGTGAAAACAGGAGGAGAAGGATGAGAAGAGAGGGCAGGAAAAGGACACAGAGCTGCCCAGCAAATGGACACAAAAAACAGCAAAAATGGGGGTAAAAATGGATAAGAGTAAATAAATAGATGGATCCTTAAAAAAAAATGTATAAAAAAAAAAGAAACACAGAAAATATGCCCCCTATCAATCCCCATCTTATCAGGGAAAAAGAAAAATTCTATTATCTTTACCTTCTGATATATTCATAGATTTATTAGATTGTTAAAGTTGTTTACACTTGAATCATTTATTTTTTGTTTTGAGTAAGGGTGTACTCATTAATTTTAGGAGAAATGAAGGCCCCATTTGAAAATAACATACTGTATACCTCATGACTGCCACAAGAAGGGGAAATCTTTTAAAGCCATAAAGCTTGGCTGACAGCTAAAGGAACTGGTGTTGAAATATGGGACAGTCTGCTTCCTCAGAAATTTTTAGAAATAGGTTTCTTAGCTACTCTAAAAAGGATTTCAGATACCAGACACATGAACTGACCGTACCACCCTAAAGCTCTAGGGAGCCTACAATAACCTCTGTCTTCTCAGAGGATAATCTATAAATACTTTAAAATTTTAATAATTTTACTTTTGTATTATTAATTGCATCCTTTCCAAAAATGTTCAAAAACATTTTATTTTTCTCCATCAAACTGGATTTTCTACGACTCATGACATTTCCATTGGATCTGTACCACCAAACTATTTTCTAATGATTAGTTCTTAATCAAGATGTACTAGTAATGACCAAATTCCATGCATTGTTTTAGTCAAAGTATACCCTTTGGCGTAGCTTGTAATTCTTACAGATAAATATTTGTTCCTATACTTAGTATATTGAATTTAATAGCAATGACATATCTGTTATTTTTCCAGTAATAAGTTTAAATTGGAAATTTTTTTTAGACTTTCTCTTGACATGGTGAGCATCACATAAAATAGACATATTTGAATGGTATTTAAAGTGTATGGCACCAATTCACTAAACCCAACTGGTAAAATTATTTTATTCATTCCTAATACTTTTTGAAGTACTTTTATGTTTAAGAACCTCATTTAAATATTCTTACACAGGGGTATGTATCTCAAAAGAGATTCCATAGGAAAGAATAGGAGCTCTTAAAAAAATGAGATAGGAATAGATTATTACCCACAAAAATTTTTTTGACAAGTTTAAACTATTTTCTGTAAGCTCATCTAAGTCTATGAGAAAATAAAAGCATATTTTCAATGTTTTCATACAAATGTACTTGCTTAAAAAGAAAACCATGATGAAATATTTGAAATCAAGCTACTAATAATTCAGGTACTTAAAGCTATTTCTATTAGGTATTTAGATAATTCTTATGAATTATGTACCTTTTCCTTTGTTAGCTGCCCAAGTTCCTAATCATAACTACCATTTTTGTTGCTTCCTTGCTGTCAATGGTGTTTCTTAAAGAGAAACTGTATCCAGAAGAGAAAAGCAGGTAATTGGACCCTGAAATTCTGAGCCATCATTCAGGGAACCAGACTTTGAATCTCATTTCTGCTGTTCATTCATTTTGCAAGTTATAGGGCACATCCAAGACTCAGTTCCCTCTTATGGTGATTTTGTGAAATTATCCAGACTTCTTGTGACGGTTAATACATGGGATAGTATTTATATGAAAATATCACTTATATAATTTAGCCCTCCTTCCACAACAGTGCTTCCAATAGTGCTATTTAATCTTTGAAACCCATGCCTTACTTTGATAAGAATAGTAATAATAATTATTATTCCAGGCCTCCTTTCATGTGATTTAGAACTTTATCATGCCCTGCTATAAAATAAGATGATACCTGTAATAGAAAGGTTCTATTTATTAAAGTGTTGAAAGTCTGCTCTGTTCAATAATACTTTGATGTCGTTACTTGATTTGTTCTTTATATATTAAATCTGGCAGGGTTTAGGCTCCTTGATGGTCTTTTCCCATGAGATTCTAATTAGACAAGGAACTCTCCACTGTTTCCTGGCTCAGATAAGAGAGCAAATATATGACAACAGTAAGAACAAATAAGGAATAAAGATAAAAGCAATAGTACCAAATAATAACTAGCGATTCTCGCACCCTTAATGCCAGGTACTGTGCCCCGTATTTTACATGGATTATTTCAATTGATTTTCATAATGGTTCTATGAAGTAAGTGATAGTATAATTTCTTTTTAACAAAAAGAAGAAACTTAAGTTTAGAGAGGGTAAATAAATTGCCCAACATGACAAGTAAATGGTAAACCCAGGATTCTAACCCTTTTCTGGTTATAAAAAATATCTGTGGCACCTTCTTTATCCTCAAAAGTGTAGACTATTATAAGAATTAAGCTCTTAAAAATAATTAGGTCCTCATCACTTTTCATAGATGAGGAAAGTTAGTGCAAGTGCCTAGACAGGTCTAACCCTAAGAATCTGTTTGTATCTCTTTACACTAAAGTGTAAATTTTCATCTCTCAAGCTGCTTGGATTTGTACACAGTGCTGAGCTGCTTAAAGTGCCACAGAGAAACCCAGCAGGGTGAGGATTGTTAATAGATTTGATTAATTCACCATTTCTTGAACACATACTATGTGCCAGGAACCATGATGATGATGTATGTAAACGAAGACAGATGGCAAAAGTATCATATAAAATGTAGTTTAGAAATTGATAGCATTAGTAATGTTTTTATAAATTGCGTTCATTGGTTTGCATAAATTGATACATACAGATAGATACTCTACTTATGGAAGCATATATAATTTGTTTTTCTGGGTTTATTTGCTTTGTGGAAATGTTCTTTAGTCTCTAAGCAAAATAGAAAAAATGTTGCATACTCATTATTTTGTGAAGAGGAGGCTTTTATGTGTTAATGCCCTCAAGAGATCAGTATCTTGCTTATATACATTTCCTATACAGAGGACTATAGTCATAGCAATTGACAAAAGATCTTTTTAAGGCAGCATTGTACATTCATATTCCAGTAGAATGTAAGTTGATGTGAACACTCTGAGGCAGATATTAGGGGAAGAGATAATGTCTCTGGCAGGCTCGATTTGAGACTATTGGAAGCCTCCCAGTAGCCTTAGGCAGGAGATGAACAATTTGGCTCTTGGACTCCAGGAGCTTTGTCTTTGGAAAAGGTACTCTTGTACCCATGTACTTTGCATCGAATCTCCTTGTATAGGATTTCCAGGTATTATTCAGCTTTAATCCTTCTTCTCAAAATTTCTTGGTTTGGAAGAGAAAAGGAGATGTTGCTTTAATTTTCTGGCCTTTCTTTTCTCTCTACTTGATCTCATGCAAAGTGCAGCTGCTGTATTAGAAATCCTGAAAAATTAAGACTTTGATTATATACTCAAATTAATCTTATTTTTGGTTCAACATCTACCACTTAAAATTTGTGTGACTGTGGGCAAGTAACTTAGCCACTCTAGGTCTTGGTTACCCCATCCATAAAATTAAGCAGTTAAACCTAAAGTAGCTTAAGCAAAAAAGGAGAATGTATGATAGTCATATAAGAATAGAATTCAAGGACAAGATTTCTTTTTCTTTCTTTGTGTGTATGTATGTGTGTGTACATGTGTGTGGTAGAGCCTTAGGAATAATTGAAATCAGAAATATAAAGACCAACTGAATATTCTCTTTCTCTCTCATCTCTAAGTCTCCCTATGAATTGGCTTTGTTATCTTTTTTTGTACACTGGCTTCATTTGCTTCTCAGGTCTACATAGAGGAAAACATGGCTGCCTTTCACTCTTAAACTTATGTCTTTCTGTTATTTTCATAATTAATTTCAGGGAAAGAGACTGATTGATCCCTGGATTAGTTGACTGAGGCCTGATGACAACAACTCCCAACATAACCATGTCAATTCATTAGATGTGGTGGAGAGAGGATTGTGGACGTTTCCAGAAGAAGTGGATTTATGGACAGACATACTAGTTATCCCTTACATTGCATTTTACATACTCTCATAAAAAATGGTGTTTTATCCCCTCTTATCTTTGGAACTAGATGATCCTGAGATAATGATATCGATGGCAATACAATAAGGCTAATAATAGCTATATTTATTGGGTCATATTATATCTCAGATTGCAGTATGGAAGATATAAACATTTTTCAATATATTCCAAACTCAATTTGAATTTTTAGAATGTATTATTTTAACATTTTGTGGGTACCTATTTTCTCATTTAACACATTTATGAATTTGGTTAGATTTATTATCTCAATTTTTCAGATGGGGTCTTTGGCCACACCCACTTATCTTGTGTAAGTGACAAAGGTAGGATCTATCTTATTTCAAACCTAGGTCTATCCAGTTTCAAAATTTCTGTGATTTTCACTATCTTCTAACTTCTAATGTTTTCCCATGGCTAATCAAGAGTTGCTTGTTCAGTCCTTCAGAAATATTTCTGCAGTGCAAGTATAAATCAAAATTTTTTATAATAATTTAGGCAATAGTGTTTTCTCTAAATTGTAATTTTCTTTATCTGAAAATCTAAGAGGGAAATTACCCTTATCCCATGAAAAGAATTTCCTCCTGTGGACTTTCAGACTATCAGTAAGCTTATGGCTGTCAGAAGCACTGTATGCGTTAGTTCATGTAATTCATTCTCATAAGCTGATAACTGTATTGCCTTTATCACTTTTGTTTCAGTGCTCTGAATTCCCTCTAATTTGTCGAATTGTCCGATAGAAGGGGATAAAATAGAGTAAAGTAATAATCTTCTCATGGAAGTCATTTGTCTTCCTATTTATCTTTCTTTATATGTGTGTACAATCGACTCTCAATTATTTACACGGATGAAGAGGGAGCACTGTGCCATGGATAATCCAAAAGTCATTTACAGAAGATTTACCTTCATGATTATCTTTTGTGTAGGTGATATTCCCTACATATACTTCAACTGCACTCATGAGAGAAGAGAGACCTATATGTGTGCTCAGTGTCAAGAAAAGCCAGGTTGTAATGGAAATTTTTTCTTGTGGATAATCTATATAGGGAAAATAGAGAATTGAACATATAAAGGCACTATATAAGGATATATATTATCCTATTGGGGTACTATATTGAAAATTAGAATTTGTGTTAAACTTTCATCATTAGACTCCTTTCCATTTGTATGTCTATCAAGGTAGTAACATGAATAAAAATCTGTGCATTCCTATTTTAAAGAAGTTTACATAATGCATTACTTACGGGATTGTGCTAGCCTATGTTTTAAACTTGTTTTGTCAGGTTCAGCATTATTTGTTAACACCTTTCTAGTGTGAGCAGTCTTTTGTGAAGACCTTTTTTATGTTCTAACATATCCTCTTGACTGTTTTACTGTTCCTATATTTATGGTGTCTTCCAATTTAGAGTCATTTTTTAATTTCATTAGTGTGTTGTTTCGTCTGTTTTGCATATTAGTAATGAAGATATTGAAACTCAAGATCTAAATCAACATTGGTGGCAGCTCACTTCTCCCCAACTCTGTCTGTTGCCATTTATCATTACCCTTTGTTTACAGCTCTTTAAATGGTTTTCAAACCATCTGAGAGTAATCATCTTCAAGCCAATTTAAATTAATTTTGCAAGTCAGATTTTATGAAACACTGAATTACATACTTTATGAAAATCAAAATATATTACTTGTACTGCATTCCCTTTATTCATTAATTTTGTAATTCTATCAGAAAAAGCAATCAAGGTTGTCCGGCATGACTTGTTCTCTATATATCCATATTCCTCATTTATGACTCATGGGCCTTCTCTAATCCTCTCTCCATGTACAGATTTTTTTAAATCTTAATGACTTTTATTAGTAAAAACACTAATACTACTAGGTTACTTCTTGTACTAACAATCATAGAAGTGGTAACTTGTTCATTTGTTCATTAGTAGATGATGAGCACCTAGGGTATATGATTCTAATGTAAATTTTCTTGTGATAGATGAGTACACTTGTGGCTGATTGACACATATTTGGTCAAAACCAGAGAAGGGGATTTCTGATATCTAGTTTTGTCCTTTTTTCCTGCTATATGACTTTAACTCAGTATATATTTATAAAGGCATGCATACATGTATTATTTAATTATGTATTCTAATTTTTTTGTCATGTCATTATTGGGATACTGCTTTACATACTTTTTTTCTAATCCTTTAGAGACACCATAATTTTTCATGATCTTTCTAAAATAACTGTCAAAGTTGTTCCCTTTAGGTGATTAAGGTTGAGTGTCATATGAATCCACTTTTCTTGTTGAAATACTGCAGCTATTTTCTTTCATAATGATAGCCTTTATTTTTAAAAAGACCTGTTATAATACCCACATATCCCACTTTACTATGCCAAAAATATGCTCTTATAAAATATTATTTTATGGTCATCTTTATTTCCTAATTTCTTCTTTTAGAATCTGCATTTATTACTTTAATTTTAACATCGTTTGAACAATATTGCCACATTTAACAAGCAAATAAAAATCTCCTTGGGTTTTCTCCTTGTTAATTAAAAAATTAAACATCAAATATATTTGAAGGGAAGTATTTTATGCAAATATGAGTATATATATATTCAACAATTCATAATTATTGAATCTCAAGTCTAGGGGCAGAAGTTATATATATCTGTTTTACTACACAAATATGAACATGGTCTCCTTACACAATAAAATTCCCTCTTTCAAGAGATCATTGCATTTATATTGGCTTATCCAGGAGAATGACACTTACTGAAAAATTATTTCATAAAATTAAAAAATCACCTTTCTTTTTATCTTCAAGGTATACTTTAATATTATAACTCTTCTTTGGAACCTTGGCTAGGTAGTTACACAGGCAGTTTTGGACTTTAATTTGAGTTTCATAAGTAAATGACAAAATATCTTTTTAAGTCTAATGAGGGTTGAAGTTTCTTAGGTGAAATGCTTCATAATTGTCTGATGGTTACTGCTTGTAAAAATTAATATCACAAATGAAAAACTCAGTACTGACAGCCCCTTAAATACATACATATAGTCTTAATTTTTAAATTTGAAGTGTAAGATTGTATTCAGCTTCAAGCATGCAAAGAATGCAAATGTGTAATAGAATCAGTTGCAGCCAATGCCCATTTGAAAACAGTTACCCAAACTTCTACATCTTGTTGTGTTAAAAGCAGGAAGATGAGGTTGCAAGAGTATGGATTTTGGAAGAACCTATCTGTAAGGACTTGCCTCATTTTAATCAGTAAATTGTTTTAAACTCAAATACAGGAGGAACTCTCATTGACGTGCTTAACATTAACACCAGTCAGAAAGTAAAAAGAGTTCTGGTATTTTGCTGAACTCAATGTGATAGGTACCCTTGAAATAGTGTGATGACATTACATGATTAGTCCCATTTATTTATTTATTTATTTATTTTTATTTTTATTTCCTTGTTTTTTAATGCCCAATCAGTCAATACTCTTTCTCATTCTTTTATGGCACCTAAATATTACAGAGGAGGAAACATTCTAGAAAAGCATTGCATCACAAAATGCTCAGTTGTGTTTTATCTGCCATATTCATATTCTGCATATTGAGTACAGTTTGGTTGATCACAAGACTCAGGAAATCTGAACCTAGTTATTAAAGAATAGCAAAGGGAAGTGGCTGTGGCTCAATTGGTTGGGCTCCCGTTTACCATATGGTAGGCCCCGGGTTCAATTCTCAGGGACTCCTGGTGGAGGCAAGCCAGCCCGCACGGCGCAGTGAGCGAGCTGGCGCAACAAGATGATGCAGCAAAGAGAGACAAGCAGACACAGAAAAATGCACAATGAGCACAAGCAGCAAGGGGGGGGGGATAAATAAATAAATAAATCTTAAAAAAAAAAAAGAATAGCAAAAATGTTAAGTTCATGTGTGTATCCCTTTTGTTCTTATTTGTAGACTACATAAAAATGTATTTCAAAGGTACAAAAATGCATCTCATACCATGAAGACTGAATTATGCTGTTGATTCACTTTATGATTAATAATATCATCTCTTTGTTATTATAATCTCCTTAAACAATTATGTTTTTCAAATGAGGTGATTAAAAGACTAGGGGAATTGTTATAATGAGAAATGAAATAAAGGGTCATCCAGTGAATTCTGTATAGGACAGACCTCAATTGTTAAAGACATACACATCTCAAGTTACTTTTTCAGGAACCCAGCTGACAGTTTTGGTAGGATGCATCTTTGCTACTTTGTCTCAGCTAGTGAATTTATTTGATTTGGTAATTGAATTTGTGAGGCCATAGGGTTATCTTTCTTTAGAGCCATTAAAACCGGAAATGGCTATTGCTGTCAAGCATACAGGGAATACAAATAGATACTATTGGGGGGGGGGGGTGGATTTGGCAATCTCTCTTAATTGTGAGAGCTTTAAATTCTTTGACTTACTGTTTATTTCCACTTCAAGAAAATTATAGAGAGATAAGATAAAGCTAGATATAGATATATAGCTATATACACAAATGTTTATCATAGAGATATATACAAGAAAGGAAAAGGAAAGAATACAAGGTTCATCAATAATAGATAAAGTATGCTCTATATACATTATGGAATATAATGAAATAGTGAAAATGAATGAAGTAGATCTAAATACTGACATGGATAGATCTCCATTGTATATTAAGTGAAGAATACAGTTATAAAACAATATGTATATTACTCCTGTTGTATAAAATTAATATTTTAAAATATATTATTAGTGTTTGTAAATCTACTAATGTTTGCAAACAAACGAAAATAAAATTGGAGTAATTAATATCCACGTAACACCCAAGGATGATTGCCTTTCAGGATTGAGTCCTTAATGGACTTTTACATTCCATGGTCTGTGTTTTGGTAATGATTGAAATGCATACAATGAACTTATAGTACTATTGTAATAATAAAAAAAGAAAGACCACCAAATTATATATGAGTGTGTGGGTATGTGTGTGTTTGTATTTTTAACACACTTTCTGACCTTTTGCAAAAATATATTTTTAGTTCCATAGAGTTTGGTTTTTTTTACCACCACAGTTATGATTAATTTCATGTAAAATACTTATTTAAGTTTTCTCTGTCCAATAATACGGAATACGTAACCTGTACTGTTTCATTTGTTGTCCCCATTTTGAATATGGTGGCAAAATACACATAAAAATCTGTTCAAGGCTAGAGGTATAGTTCATGACAGAGACGGGAAATACTTTCATGCCATTAGAAATGAAATAAATCATATTTTGGTAATATAAAATTATAACCTCAACCATTAGTCATTATGGATTAATGTTTTTTTTGTTGTTGTTGCCAAAATTCAAGGAACCCACTCCCTAAGGCTACTGATTTTTAGAGTAGGGGCAATATTTGGCATTTGATCTTTTATATAATATCTCCCCTTACAAGTACCTGGTATATAGAAAACTCAATATGACTTTTATTGTTGAATTATTGTTATTTATTAAGACATATATAAAGTATTAATAATTAAGAAAAAGAACATAATAAAACAGTAAGTAGAATAAAAGTGAGAGAAATGAGAAAGCAGAGAAAAAGATCCCTCTGAATGGAGTCTTGAAGTTCCCTGAAGCATGAATAGCAACAAGGAGATTGAAACATTCAATGATAAGAAATTTTGTAGAAGAGATGAAAAGAGATAACTGAGAAATATCTACAGAGGACAGAGAAACCTGACTTCAGGACTGGTGAAAGGGACAAATTAAAATAAAACCCAGGCTTCTCTGGCTTGTGAACTCTGGTAGACTTTCCATGTTACTAGAAATTTATAAGAACATGGTGTTATTACATGTTTGCCTATAGTCAGCAATAATAATGAAGAAATGTAGAATTACCAATAATTTTGAAAATTACATTTAAAATGAATTATAACCTAATCATACTGAAATGTGAATTACATTATTCTCAAGTAAGTAAAATATAAAGTTGATGATAACTAAAATCATGGTTGATTTTGCCAATCATGTATCATTAAATCCCGGTTTATGCAAGTTTCTGAACCTCTACCTAAAACATTGAAAGAAAAAGGGAATCTAAAGAGACAGTTGCTGGGACAATCAGAAATGAAGTTTGGTTCACCAAAATGAGGCAGCCCAAGTCTGTATCTGTCAGGAAAATTGCAGTATACTTATAATAAATGGGTAAATAATTGGTGATGCTATTTTCCTATAATATTATTTTATATAATTATCAATAAAATCTTTTAACTTCCTTTGGAATTACTTTCTTGGTAAATCATTTCTTACATTAGCTTTTGTCAAGTATTCAGTGATTGAATTATTGTCATTATAATTTTGATAATTGCTGAGTGCCAAAAGAATAACAAGTTTTATTCCAAGTCGGAAGGCAGAGAATGTTCAGCATTTTAATATTTTGAGAAATAAAACAATAAAACATCCTTCATTATTGAAGGATGAGAACTTGTATGAGCAATACAGAGCTGAAGTATTACTTTTCCTTTTTTAAATAACTATTTTAGTGTGAATTATAAGAAATTATAGGAATGTGCACTAAGCAGGAATGTCTAATTCATAAATCATTACAAAGTGCACTCCTTCTTATCCTCCCCACCCTGAATTTAAGAACTTGAACAATGTCAGCTTTCTGTATGTCCCCTTCTTGCCCTTCCCAATCACTTTCCTCCTTCCCCAAAAGTAACCTCAACCCTGACTTCTAATTTTGCCTGTTATTGGATTTTATATAAATGGAATCATACTGTATATAATCTTTTGTCTTCCTTCTTTCGCTCAATACTTTTCGTGATTTTTATTCATGTTGTATGTAACCTTTGTTCATTATTTTTCTACTGTTTATACAGTGTTCCATTATACTTATATATCAAAATTTATCTAATATTTTCTATACCAGTGAATATTTAGTTCCTTACAAATTTTCTCAATTATAAATAATGCTGCTGTGACCATTTTTGTATATGTATTGTGGTGCACTTGTCTTGTTAGGTATGTAGCTAAGAGTTGAATTACCAGAGCATAGGCTATTCATAAGTTAAACTTGGGCTTGCAGATGTAGCTCAAGTGGTTGACCACCTCCTTCCCACGCTTGAGGTCCTAGGTTCGATCCCCGTACCACCTAAAAAGAAAAAAACAAGCAGACTTGAGTAGATAATGACAATTTTTCCCTAAAAGCGGTTTTACTAATACATACTCACCAGAATGAGAGTTCCTATTGCTCCATGTCTTTTCTCACTTGGTTTTCTAGATCATTTAAATTTCAGACACTCTAATAAGTATGTAGTGGCATCTCATTGTGGTTTTATTTTGCGTTTCTCTGATTTCTAATTTGGTTATGTACCTTTTCATATATTTAATGATCATTTGAATAGCCCCAGTTTTTACCTCTCTGTTCAGATCTCTTGCCAATTTTCCTATTAGATTGTCCCACTTTTCCTTACTGAACAATAGAACTAATTTAAATACTCTGGCTATAAACCCTTTGTAGGCTATATGTGTTTCAAATATATGTTACCTCTCTGTGGCTTGCATTTTCACTCTCTTAAAGCTGTATTTATGAGTAGATATTTTGAATTGTGTATGTTAATCACATTTCTTAGAAACAGTTTTCCCACAAACCATTCTTCATTGAGTGATTTGGCTTATGTGACTTTACATATAGGGTTCATTTATTCCAGGAATAACCTGATTCTTGACATTGCTCCTCTATCTACCCTACCAACCTGCCAATTATCCTAACTCACTTAGAGAATTTAATCTCTTACCGTTTAATTTACATATATCACTTTTAATTTACATATTTCAACTAGATCATTTATAGCATTATATTGTAATTTTTGTTTACCTTTCTATCCGTACCATTGAACCATAAAGTAACTTTGGGCAAGGAATCCTATTTCAATAATTTTCTGACGTCTAGCCTAGCTCGTAATTGCTTTAAATAGGCATTTAATGAATACTACTGGGTTGAATTGAATTGTTTGATCTCCTTTATCATATGGTAAAATCAAATAGAGAAAAACATCTACCATTTGATTTTTTCTCTCTCATAATCTAACACTTTACTATTTACATGGAAGACACTTGTCAAAAAAATAATAAATGAGCTAGAATTTGAAGTAATTAAAAGTGTGAAATACAGAAAGAATTGCTTAGCTAATTCCAAATGCAAATTAGGTTAATATAGTCTTATAAGGTATGGACCTTAAGAATTATTTTAAATGTTTTAATTAAATGAGATAACAGAATCATCATTAATAAGCAGTTGATATGTATATAAGACTTTTTTTTTGTGATTGTTTTCTTTAGCAGTTTAGCTATTTGTCTAAATTCTGATTTTGCTATTATTTGGCTTAAATAACTTTATAAAGTTAAGAATAAATTTAAAAGTCTCTAGTTAGCATTATGAGGAATTTAAGACATAGTCCTATCTCCTAAATTCTAACTCAATATG
>JAQZBX010022655.1:0-31394 GCA_029593785.1 Cabassous unicinctus | reverse complement strand
TATAAACTATGGTTGAAATCACAGATCTACCTGAACAACTGGAGAACTAGTAAAAGTGTAGGAGACCATTCCCTAAGCAAGCAGAAGTAAAGAAATAAAAAAGATTAGAGCAGAAATAAATTCAATTGAGAACAAAAAAAATCAATAAAGAAAATCAATAAAACCCAAACCTGTTTCTTTTAAAGGATCAATAAAACTTACATACCCCTAGCTGGACTAACAAAAAAATAAAAAAAATGCAAATAAATGCAATCAGAAATGAAAGGGGGGAAGTTATGACTTCCCAACAGAAATAAAAATGGTCATAAGAGGATATAATGAGAAACTGGCAACTAACTAAACAACCTAGATGAAATGGACAAATTCTTAGAAATGCACAACCTACACTTTTCCTACAAGAAATACAAGAACAAATCAATTACATTTAGAGAGATGGAATCAGTCATCAAAAATCTCCTAACAAAAAATCCAAGACCAGATGGCTTCACAGGTGGATTTTTCCAAGCATTTAAAAAAGAATTAATAGCAATCCTGTTTAAACCCTTGCAAAAAATTGAAGAGGACTGAAAATTCCCAATACATTTTATGAAGTCAACATCACCCTAATTCCAAAACCTACCAGTAAAGGAAATTACAGACCAATCTCTCTAATGAAAATAGATGCAAAAATTCTCAAGAAAATACTTGCAAATTGAATCCAACAGCATATCAAAAGACATACATCTAGACCAAGTGAGATTTATTCCTGGTATGCAAAGTTGGTTCAACATAGGAAAACAATGTAATACATATTAACAAACTGAAGGGAAAAAAACACATGATCATCTCAATAGATGGAGAAAAGTCATTCAACAAAATCCAGCAATGTTTCTTTATAAAAACACATTGAAAGATAGGAATAGAAGGAAATTTCCTCAATATGATAAAAAGCATATATGAAAAGCCCACAGACAACATTTTACTCAATGGGGAAAGGTTGAGAGCTTTTCCTCTAAGATAAGGAAAAAGACAAGGATGCCCATTGTCGTCATTTTTATTCAACAAAGTACCAGAAGTTCTAGATAGAGCAATTAGATCAGGGAAATATATTAATGGCATTCAAATAAGAAAAGAGGAAATAAACTTCTCAATATTTGCATATGACATGATCCTATATTTAGAAATCTCTGAATATAGATAAAATCACTTGAGCTAATAATTGAGTTCAGCAAAGTGGCAGGATATAAGATCAACATGCAAAAATCAGTAAAGTTTTGTACACTAGTATTGAACAATCTGAGGAGGAAATCAGGGAAAACTTCCATTTACAATAGCAACAAAAAGTCTCAAATAATTAGGAATAAATCTATCCAAAGAAGTACAGGAACTATATGAACAAAACTACAAAGCAATGCTAAAATAAATCAATGAATGCCTAAACAAATGGAAAGACATTCTTTGTTCATGGAATGGAAGACTAACTATTATGAAGATGTCAATCCTACCCAAACTACTTTATAGATTCAATGCAATACCAATCAAAATTTCAACAGCCTATTTTACAGAAATAGAAAATGCAATTACCAAATTCATTTGGTAGGTAAAGTGCACCCAAATGGCTAAAAGGCTTCAAAAAAGGAAAAGTGACCTGTGAGAAATTTCATGGCCCATCCTTGAGGAATATTACAAAGCAAAACAGCATGATACTGGCATAAAGATAGACACATACGATCTGTGAAATAGATTTGAGAGTCCAGAAATATACCCTCATCTCTATGGACAACTGATTTTTTACAAATCTACCAATACCTGGGAAAACTGGATATCTATACCCAAAAGAATGAAAGAGGACCCCTTTCTCACTCCCTATACAAGAGTCACTTTAAAATGGATCAAAGACATAAATATAAAAGAAAGGACTGTAAAACTACTAGAAGAAAATACAGGGAAACATATTAAAGACCTTGTGGTAGGTAGTGGTTTCTTGGACCTTACACCCAAACACAAGCATCAAAAAAAAAAAAAATGGATAACTGGTACCTCCTCAAAACTAAACACTTTTGCACCTCAGAGGAGTTTGCCAAAAGGGTGAAAAGGCATCTGGCTGAATGGGAGAAAATATTTGGAAATCACATCTGATAAGGGTTGAATATCCATGATATATAAAGATATATTACAAATCAACAATAAAGAGACAAATGACTTGATTAAAAAATAGGCAAAAGACTTCAAAAGAAGAAATGCAAATGACAAAAAAAAAACAGGAGAAAATGTTCAACATCACTAATTATTAGAAAAATGCAAATCAAAACTATAATGAGATATCATTTCACACCTATTAGTCTGGCTGCTATTAAAATGTTGGAAAACTGTAAATGTTTGAGAGGATGTGGAGATATAGGGGCACTTATTCACTGTTGGTGGGAATTTAGAATGGTATAGTCACTGTGGAGGACTGTTTGGCAGTTCCTAAAGAAATTAAATATAGATTTGCCAGGTGACCCTGCAATACCACTATCGGGTTTATACCCAGAAGACTTGAGAAAAGGGAAATAACCGACATCTCCACAATGATGTTCATAGCAACATTATTCCCAATTGCCAATAGTTCGAATTAACCCAGGTGTCCATCAATGGATGAATGGAAAAAAAAAAATTCTGGTGTATACAACAAGATGGAATATTATGCAGGTGTAAAGCTTCTTCTTTCCAAACACTGAAAATCTCTCTGGACAAGATAAAGAGAAAATTTTAAGACTGATTTCCAGAAATTCTTCTTGTTGCCAAACTTCCTTAATCCTGGAGCATAGTATTCTTCAAGATTCCTTCTCTAGTTCTAGACACATGTGAAATTCTGCAAAGGACTGCATTCCAATACAATTATCAATATCCAGGTGCCTTACCAAAAACTGCTCACAAACCTTCTTTACTAAAAGGAATTGTAACAGACCCACTGCCTCAATCAGGCTTTGAACATTTCTTTTAGTTATTTCAATTTGGGAAGTGCAAGCATAATTTACAAAGCCTTCCAGAATATCATGGTGGATGTCAGTGAGTTTGATTCTATTTTCAAATTTTTCTTTCATGTTATCTGTGAACATTGCTTTAAAATAATTATTGCAAGCAGTTAAAACAGCTCAGTGACCATGGAAGATTATGCCTGAAGTGCATTGAAGGGTAATATCTATAATAATCCATCCACAAAACTGTTCTGAATGCATCCAGAATATCCACTGGATGTGATGAATCCCTGAAAAACTAAAGAGAATCTTCTTGTACTTTCAGAGCCAGGGCTCCAGTGGGCAGCCCTGGGGCACAGGGGTCACAGGTGGACTAGGGATAAGCAGGGGTCTGGGTGCCTCCGGACCCTCTGGCCATCTTTGGAAGAGGTGAGCTGAGGCTGCCTGCTAGCTCGGCTCCAGCCCACAAGCGGCCCCAATTTTGGTGCCCCTTTTATCCCCAGCCTCCAACCTAACAGCCCCCAGCGTGTCCTGGGGGCGGGGCCATGTATGGGAAGTCCAGGGTGGCCCCGCTGCGGCCCCTCCCAGGAGGTTCACCTCCCCCTCCCCCCGCCCAACATTCCTGGCTGCCTAACCTAAAAAATTTTGATTTAATTCTACAATGAAAGTTTTACCTAGAGTTCAAAGTAACTAAAATAATCTTTAATATTGAAAGAATACATTTCCTTTAATGTGAACAAAAAATTACATTGTTATTACTTTAATTAGATTAGACATAACTAATTTCACAAGCTTATTTCAGAGAATTTTACCATCCATTAAAAGCAGGCATGGTTTTATATATCTTATATACTTAAAGCTTTGCTCATAATCCTAAAATACTTTATTGAGTATGATCGCATTTTTACAAAATAATAAAAATTCATTTTATAGACATTAAAATCAAAAGCAATCAGTGTTTATATCTGGTTAGTGAGACTTTTAGTAGTTTTAATTTACTTTGGCTTTTGTATCAATGGTTTTGAAATTTTTGATAATTCATGTGAATAATAGTAAAATATATTTGTTCCACAATGTAATATATTTGGAATTACAGTAGGCAGCCTTTTCAGGTTGGCTTCTTTCACTTAGCAATATACATTTAAGATTCCTCCATAGATATTCATGGCTTCATAGCTCATTTCTTGTATTGCTGAATAATATTCAGTTTATGGATATACTACATGATTTTTTTTATCCATTCACATATTGAAGAACATTTTAGTTGCTTACAATATTCAGGAATTTTGAATAGAGCTATAAACAGTGGTGTGCAGGTTTTTCTGTGAACATAAGTTTTCAATTTATTCAGATAAATAGCTAGGATCATGATTGCTGAATCATATGGTCAAATTATATTTAGGTTTGCAAGAAACTACCAAGTATCTAACAAAGAAACTGTGCCAGTGTAGCAGTTTGGCATTGTTTATGAATTCCAAAAATAAATATTGGATTGTGTTTATAAACTGGTCTTTACCTGGGCATGATTAAATTATGATTAAGGCTTTGATTGCATCATTTCAGTAGGACATTGATTCCCCAAACCCTTGGTTGGTGGGGACTCACAGAGAAAACTACATGGCAATGAAGAGAGTTGGAGTTTTGATACTGGGGTCCGTGAATTAAACACACAAGAGAAGTAGTTACTTGAGGAAAGAGAGAAGGTTCTGTTAGACATGGCATCAGCACCCCTTTGGCAGACTAGTACAGCCATTTTGCATTCCCACTAGCAATGAATGACAGTTTCCATTTCTCCACATCATCAACAGCATTTGATGTAGGGAGTAGTTTTTTATTATTATTATTTTGGCCATTATTCTCCAACTGTAAATCTTCTGGGCATGATTTTACCTGATGAGTGGTGATTACAGACACATAAAGACATTTATTAATGAAGTAATAATAAAACATTGCTCTTGTCATCTAACAGCAGGATCCCAGGTGTTGCATACTGATGTTTACAAAGAGACTGTGTGCTTCCCTGTTCCCACCCAAGCTCCCAGGCTCCATTCCACTTTCTGAAACACCCACCAGAGTTCCAAGACTCATCTGACCCCTCCACTCTTCATTTCATTTCAGTAATCTTGTATTTCTCATGATACCTATGGACCTCTTGACTACATGGTCTTTAGGAGATTATTTAAGATTTTAGCAGTTTAGATTTATAGGTAATTATTCAGTCTTTCCCTCTTAGTGGAAAGCTTGAAGCCTGATTGCCCTAGCAAAAGTCCACTAAGCCAAGGACCCCACAATGGTTTCTTCCTATAGGAACCTTTATGTTAGTTGCAAGATATAGCATTTCTCCATCTTGTTATCCTAGGATAATTTGGAAATGCTTTTAAGAAATCAATTATTATTTTAACTTCAATTTATATGTGCTTCAAATTTCCTTAATGAGACAAACCTAGCTGACATCTGGGCCATAGGCCTTGATTTTAGAAATGAAATACAAAGAATATCTGGCAAAAAGTAGGCAGTGAATAATTGCAATTTAATTTATAAATTTGAGATCAGTCTGGTTTCTTTCATGGTTTTCTTCTGATATTTCACCCTTCCTATATAATCCCAGAACTTCTGGGAATAATCTAAAACAATAATATAGTGTAATTGATGAAGAAGAAATTGATCATACAAAAAGAAGAAAATAATGGAAATATTCTTGAGGTGTGAGATGCTATCCAGAAGAGGAAATATTAAGATTATGTTAAATTATTCATAAATTCCTACTTCAAATATAAAGATTATTGGCAAATTAAACATTTCATATTTACTCTCATTTTTCTTATCTCAGTTTTCAAAATGCTTCAAAATGTACAAGGCATCCCATTGTCCTGTTTTGTATTTAAAGGGAGCATGTCTCATTTCATGTTTATGAGAATTCTATGTAAATGAGATCCTTCCATAATATCTCTCCTTATGAAAATGGATTTTCTATTCTTCTCCCTATTCATAAGGATTGGAGGTTAGATAAGGGTGAAAACTCTCCTGGGGCCCATTAATGACACTATGATACAGTCCCAGCATCTGTTATAGGACCATTTGTTATGAGACCCATTTAAACCTAAATTTCTACCAGCTAGAAATGTTCCACAATTTTCAGGATATAAGGGATGAATGATTGACATTCCCCCACCAATTTCCTTTAGCAAATTGAAATTCTCCAGGTTCATTTCCTTTGAGGTTTGTACCATCAAGAAGAAAATAAGCAACTCTACTTGGTAAATGATAATCACATTAGAAAATAATGATGGAGAAAAAAATCTGTCCCACAGTGATGAAACCAGATTATCCCTCCTTGGTAAAAATTCATGCCAGGGTTGGGGAAAGAGGATAAAACAAGAAAAAGTCTGTTAGATGCAGGTGTACACCTTTCTGTTGACTCTAGGTATTGTTGTTCTTGGAATAGGTGCTTTCATTGGTTTGCAGTCCAGAGGCTCACACCCTCCAAATAAACCATTGTTTCAAGCAAACATATAAAATGCTGACATCCACAAATGAACAAATTTGGCTAATACAAGCTCTGCAGCCACAGACCTAGCTGACTTGTCTATTATTAACAGAATGAACAACTGAGGCAAATGGTTCATAGTAATTGGATAAATAGGAAGAGCTGACTATAGGCCAATGCTGGAGCTCCAACCTCAGATACAAATATTTTAATTTCCAAACAATCTGATATTTTATTAGCAACACACACCCAAATCAAGCCATATGATTTAAAACACAATCCCCCTCAGCACCTAACTGGGCTAAACCTTGACATTTGGGAGCTTTTAGATTCAGCTACCATTAATTGGTGCTTTAATTGTGCTAATCAGATCCTGGCACTTTGGTCAAATTATAGAATATCATCTTTGCTAGCTGTGCACCCACAAAACCCTTTGATTTAAAATATATTTGCAAGTCATTCTTTTGGCCTAATGTTGCCTTCAAATTCTACATGCAGCTCAGTCTCATTTTAATTCCACAGAGCCACAAAAACATGACCTTCTTCAATCCAAGTGGCTCTCCATCTGGGAAGGATACCCCTGCCCCACATCCCAGATGACACCATTCCAGACCAGGAGCTCACTGTTAAAAAGGACATCACCTCAGAAAATAGTTCCCCAGCCCAAGAGTTTAATTTTGGAGATCACTCACCTCTGCATCATAAACAATTGTCAGGAGTCCCAACTTCACCAGAGCTGCGAAGTCTCACTAACCATGAAAGACCCCAGAACCCTCAATTTTTCAGGGACTAATAACACTGTCAAGTCCTGTTTTACATTCTAAGACACAACAGACTGAGTGATTTTTCCAGACAGTGCAGTTTGCCTTCTGACCCAGAGTTCCTTGGTGATACTTGTAAAATTGCAGTTTAATTTATGCCCTTCATGAATGTACTACTAATTTTTACCATGTTAACTGCCTGTGGGACGTAGCCCAATAACTCTGCAGTGCCTCCAAGTTTATGATTCCCAGTAATATCAACTCTCTTGCCTAAAGGAGGGTCTTACTGAAATATCCATGCTATGTTTTCTTTTAGGTGAAACAGGAGAATTCTGCTGGCTTCCTAAAGTGCTGTTTGTTCCCCTCCAATCACTTTCCCTCCCCCATTGTCAAAATTCATATTTCATATTTTCACCTCAGTCTCTCTTACCCTAACAATGACTTCCCCTCTTGCCATCCAAAAGACTACATGGCAAATTAAAGCCAAATCATTACCACAGCCCCTTGTATATTTACACAGATGTCCAATCTATTTACACCAACTGAACTAGTCTCTTATGCATTGACTAACCATAACTGCTGGATTTTCAATTGCCCTGCTTCCAAATCTTTATCCAGCTCATATCTGGCACAGAGGTGGAAAATATTAGGAGATTAAAACCTGTTCTAAACTGCTACTTCTCTCTCTGTGTTACCTGCATCCTCATAGCCACTGGTGATTATTCTCATAGTTTTTCCAATATGTAGCATATGTGAGTGATCTAATGGACAACACCATACCCTCCCTCTATGCCCAACAGAAGTCATTGCTACCTTCCAGTTCTGTTCTTTAGGAAGGTGAGATACTATTTTCCAATCTAAAGATAAGGCTCTAGAAACATAATTGTGGCCCCCAAAACAAGGGACATAATCTCTCTGCTGTGCTCTTCCACTACGCCTGTCTCACACACATGTATTCTGGTCTCCTTTGGCCTTTCCAGTTACACAAATGTTAATCATTCTTCCCCCATGCCAGCCAAACATTATTGAGATGCCACAATCATACCTATAATACTGATTTTTGCAATCCATTTAAGACTTGCTGGAATGGCCCCAGGGACCATTGCTCTAACCCAGCTATTACAAATAACTGACATTTAATTAGGGATTCTACAGCTCTGGTATTTCATATTTCTAAAAGATAACAAATGTTAGGACTGCTTAACCAAGTGCAGATAACCCTTGCAAAAAAAAAATGGTTTCTGAAAATAAATTGGCCCTTGATTAAGTATTAGATAATCAAGCAGGTGTTTGTAATGTTAAAACTTATATGTGGATTAATTACATTGGACAAGGGGCTACTCTAACTAAAATACAGGACCATGAAAGCATCACCATAGAAAGCATAAATCACATCTTTAGCATACTCCATAATTGAACTAAAATATTACTAGAAGCCCCTGCCATACATAATTTTTTTCTCCTGGTTAATGCCAAATAATTGGGGAGTACCTCTATGAGACAGCTTCAAAGGACTTCTCATGCTTCTACTTGAATTCTTCATTTTGACTATCATATCTTCTATAACATTTAGATCATTTTATGACCTACTCTTTGTAAGTATCCTATTTAGGTTGCTCAAATATCCCAAGAAATAAAGCTCAAAACTGAGGTCAAGAATCATGGGTTACTTGTAATATGGTTTCCTTGAAATGCTGTCTTGACTCAGGTTTGAGGCCCTGGATAGAGATCTGTCAGTTTCTCTTGCTAATCAGCTAATTAAGGCAAATTAGCAATCACCTGTCTTATCAGACTCTCATACACATGTGCCACTGGGCACCAACCCTAATCACCTTAGGAGAAGCTACCAAATAACTAAGTACAACTCCTATGCCACAGAGCCCACAGAATTATTCAGATTAGCTATTACAGAAAGCCCTTAAATCCTGGCTTACCCTACCTTGCCTGCTATACTTAACTGCCTCTCATGGCTCCAGCTTGTGGTTATCCTCTCCTCAGCTGCAATCCCCTGTGTAGACTTGTAGGCATACTTCTTTTGTTTGGAGTTATATGTAATTAGTATTTCTGCCTTTCAGACTTCCAAGTGTTTTTGTGTTGCTATAATCATACCTAATATCTTATAATTTTAAACATGCCCATAAGGGGCTTGGCCCTATGGGATTCACCATGGGAATTTGGGGGATGCATTAAAGTCAAATATGTCAATGCCCATCAGAAGAACCTTCTTATGGGATTGGAAGGGGTCAGCAAAAGGGGTGCTGATGCAAAATACTAAAAATCTGTTGGCTTTTATAGAGTGTATTTATTAGGAGTAAAAGCTTACAGTTACCAGGCCATAAAGCATAAGTTACTTCCCTCACCAAAGTCGGTTGCCATGTTTTGGAGCAAGATGGCTGCCATCATCTGCCAAGGGTTCAGGTTTCCTGGGTTCCTCTCTTCCAGGGGCCTGTTTCTGTCTGGGCTTAGCTGCTCTGCTTTCTCCACAAGGTCAGCTTTATACATTCAGGCAAATGGCTTGCCTTTCTTCCAGGGGCCTCTGCCACGTCTATTTGAGGCTTCTCTCTGCTCCTCTGTGTGCTTCCTTCCTGGGTTTCAGCATTAAACTTCCAACTAACCCCTTGGCTCTGCCATGTAGTTTTATCTGTGCCATGAAATTTTATCCTACTGATGTGGCCCAATCAAGGTTTTAATCATTGAATAAAATAAAAGTGAAACCTCTGAATACAATACAATTGAATGTGCAAACAGGCCAGCTTACAAGCATAATCCAATATCTATTTTTGGAGTTCATAAATAATACAAAACTACTACAAAAATCATAAGTAGATATCCTGGTGTGCTCACTTGAAGTGTCCCCCTGTGACCATGAAATGGATGGACATTTGGGCATATAGCATGCAGAGATGGGCTGAATTTAGACATAATTCTCTTGCACCTTCCAAAGCACACAATGCCAAGAAGAACTGACTCTCTGCCAACAAGAGAGAAACTGTCTGTGGTTATGGGGCAAATCCCCTGGGAGAATACTCCACACACTGTTGGCAAATAAAACTGATGCCAGTAGATCATGGAGTCAAAAAGTGTATCCTTGCAGGAACAGACACTTACTATGGACTGGGCTCTGCTTACCCTGTGATAGATGCAAATGCTCAAAATACTACTTTGTCCTTTGCACTGGGCAGGTTAATCATAAAAAGTCTTGATGCAGATCTCTTTGCTTTTATTTTGCTTGACATTCATAGAATATCTTGGATTTGTGTTTCCAGGCTTTCCATCAGATTTGGGAAGGTTTCTGCCATTGTTCCTTTAAGTATTTTCTCTAGCCATTTATCTCTCTCTGCTCCTTCTGGGACTCCTAGTATACATATATGGATATACTTGATGGTCTTCCATAGGATACTCAGATTCTGTTGATTTTTTTTCTTCTACTCTTTATCCTGAACAATTTCAAATGTTTTGTCTTTGAGTTCACTGATAATTTCTTCAGTATTCTCCAATCTGCTCTTGAATTTCAACACAATCTCCTATTGAATTATTCAATTCAGTTATTGTATTGTTGAGTTCCCAAATTTCTAAATGGCTCTTTGTAATTTCTGTCTTATTATTGAAAATTTCATTTTGTTTGAATATTTTTTTCTTGATATCCTTTAGGTTTTGTCCAGATTCTCCTTTAGTTCATTGATCCTATTAATGGGAGTTGTTCTAAGATCTTTGACTAGTAATGCCAGAGACAGTACTTCATCTCTAATATTTTCCATCAAATTATTTTTCTCCCCTGAATGTGCCATATTTTCTTATCTTTTTGTGTATTTTGTATATTTTAGTTGAAAGCTGAACATTCTGAATATTATGTTATGTTTTTCATTCTGGAAATATAGTTCTCCCATTCTTCAGTCCACAGTGTAAGAACAAGAATGAAAAAACAAGGAAAGAAGGAGTAAGAGAGAGGAGGACAAAGAGAAAAGAAAATATACCAACAATCAGATAAAAACACCCACACAAAAAAGGAAAAAATTATGAAGTGCACTGTCTCTAACCAAGTCTCTTGTTATGTAATGTTGATGGGAAGCCAAAAGCTGTGTTTCAAGGCCAAAACATAAGCCAGCATCCACAATCATCCCTCAGGGATATGACACAACCAAAACCATAAAGAAGAGAGAAAGACAAACACAAATTTAAAAAAATAGTGTATAAGAGAAAGAAGTGCACTTGTTTTTTAGGTCTATGTAGATGCTGGTTCAAGGAAAAGGCTGCTTCTGTGGAAAACTGAGGCTAGCATCTGCAATCTGGGATCTGCCAGAATAAACAGCACAAGAAAGAGAATGTAGAAACCCAGCCAATGAAAAAGTGCACACGGTCCTTAAGCCTGGAAGATGCTGATGTGATACCTGAAGCACCTCTTGCTGACAGGTGACCTAAGAAACTGAGCTTCAAGGCAACAAAGACATTTATTTGGGGATCAGAATTGTGATTTGGAGAGCACACACTCAGGTAGCAAACCAAATCATGTCCTGTCTTGGCATTTACAGGAAAAGGCTTTTACAGAGAAAGAAAATTATATAATTGTTCACGGTTGGTGACTATTTGGATTTCTTCCAGTGTCCTTCAGTTCAATAATTTACTGTGTTCTTTATCTTGTGGTTTTTTTGTCATATCTGGATGTCCTTGTGCTTTTGGGGAACATTATTGCTTCAGGCTTTGCACACTTTGGCAGTTTGTGATATCTGACTGATGTTTGCCTAAGAGTAATCTCCAGATTGACCTCCTGACTTCATTTTAATCTCTTATCCATATTAACTGTTTTGTTTTATTTCTGTTTACAAACCCAAAACTGTAATTAGTCGAAGTGTATGACAGTAGAATGACTAAAGGAATCCTTATCTCTTCATAAATGGAGTAGTCCTCAGCAATATAAGAGGATAAAAGGCTAATCCTTAAAACATGGATGAAGGTCACAGACATCCCACATGTGAAAGAAGGCAGACCCTGTGTTCTTTATGTATGATTTCTTAACATGATGTTCAAGAACAGACAAAATTGACCTGTGGTGAATGAAATCACAAGAGTGGTTGCTTGTGAGAGATGGGGTCAAAGGGGAGGGAAATGAGGGAAACGTCTGGGGTGACAGAAATATTTTAGTTTTTGAATTGGGTGTTGGTTACTTCGTGTGCATTTTCCAAATCTCATTGAATTGTCATTTTAAGAGCTATGCATTTCAGTTTATGTAATTTTCAACTCAATTAAAAACATTTTAAGGAGTTGAACTTTTCAGCAGAAATCCTCCCATTATGACCACTAGTAGAGTGATTGTCACCCACCAAAAATTCAAAGCAGATGGCAGTGAGCAATGGCCCAAGCAACCTCTGGTACACATGGTGTACAGGTGTCAACATTCCCTGACATGGGGTTCAGATGTAGAGTACAATGGAGCCCACACATGATAGGTGCAGAAACAGTCCCTTCTATAAAATAGAGATATGTGTAACCCAAAACAGTTGTGAGAAATAGACAATATGAAACCACCGGTTTCAGTCACTGGACAACAGCCTGTGCATATCAGGTATCCCTGAGAAAATGACACAAATGAGGTTATTGCCCCCTGCTTGTGGCCTGGAAAACTTTAGCAGACTCAATGTGGCCCATGGGGACTGGCAGTGTCCCTAAGGTCTGGGCATGGGGCTGGGAGACTGGGAAAAAGGGACAGGTCATTTGAAGACAGAGTGACAGGGGGAGGGAGCTGCAGGGAGAGGAAAGAACTGTAGTGAGAGAGAGAGGACTTTAAGAGCTCTGCAGAGGGATCCCCCTATATTGTTGGCTAAATAAAGCAAAAACTGTGTGAGGGACTAACCAAAGGCCTCAGAAGACAACATGAGGCAGCAATAGGCAACACAATCCTCACAGCACACCTGGCACTGGAAATGGTTCATGTTTCCACCAGGCAGAATGGAGGAAACTCCCAATTAAGGGGTCATTGGGCAAAGTGCTCAGAGGGCATTACCTTTGATGTGGGGAGGAATTAGCACTGTATTAAAGGTTGCTCTGGACCCACCTAAGCAAGTCTCAACACCACAAAAGTGCTTCCAAAACAAAGCTAAGAATACTGAAAGGAATAGAACAAGGAAAGATGATGAGGTACATGGGCACAAGAAGAGGGCTGGGAATGCCATAGAAAGTCAGTGTTGGATATTTCTGTATTTAAGCCATCAAGAGAATAGTCAAGACCCTTTAAGTTTGTAATTCCAATTCTAGCATCTTCTCCAGAATCTAATTGCACCTATCCACATAGTCATCTCTATAAGGATGTTCACAATGCTGTTGTTTGTAACATCAAAAGTCTGGGCATCTCCTATCCAGCACATATTAGTTAAATCACTTATGGCAAATCTATGCAAAGGAGCAAGGTGCAGCCTTGAAAGAGAGTGAGGTTTGTTTGTATGTGTTAATGAGAATCATTCTGAGCTCCAAAGTAAATGGCTAAGTGGAAAACTCAAAGTTCATATTAGAACTTAGATCTACCCTATCCAGTTCAGAACCATTAGGCTACTGGCTGCCTGGACTGAGAGGGGCAGTAAGTGTTAGAAAAAGATTACAAATACATAGTATGAAAATAGAAGGGAAAATATCACTTTAATGTATATTTATGACATGTTAAATAATAATATTTTGTATATATTAAATGCAATGAAATAGATAATTACATTAATTTGACTAATTGTCTTTTATTTTTTTGTGGTTGCTACTATACAATTTAAAATACATATATGACTTTCATTAAATTTTTCCATGGCAACACTGGACTTGAGTGGGCTACCATAAATACACACACACACCTTATTTTTATGATGCATAGAAAATTTCTGGAAGGAAACACAAGAAACTTTTAAAAGTCATTGTCTCTGGTGGGCAAATAGGGTATCTGAGTAGGAGGAAGAACTATTTTATGCTACTTCTTTTCAAAGTTTGAATTAAGAATATGACTTGTAATAAGTTTGAATAATGCTATGAGAAATAAATTGGTGCAGTGCTAGAGCTGTACAGTTTGTAAAGTGCTTCCTCATCCACTATAGCCTCTGAATTAAGAGTGACCAGATTAAATTCAGTTGAATTGGATGTGAGCAGGAGGACAGTGGGGGGCTTTGGGCAGGCTGCTCAGATGGATCTGAGCCAGCTGTAGGGACCCCTTTGCCCTTCCTCCTTTTCTACCACTTGCCTTCTAAAAGCAGAAATGATTGCTGTTCCAGCTGAAGCTCCAGAAGCCATCATGGATCATGAGAGAGTTTTAAGGATGGAAACCACACGAAGATGCTGGTTCAGTAAGAAAAGTGATCACTGAACTGCCATCTTAAGCAGTCCAGGGTCAGTATGCACTGCCAAACTCTAGATTCCTTCTACATGTAAGGAGAAGAAAAGAAATACCTATCATTTTTGTGCAACTATTTTGGGTTTTCTGCTGATTAAAATCTGATCCTAAGTGAAGCGTTAAATTTGATGCTGATTGAACATGTGACTTTGGATAGTATTTGTCCCATTGCTGGAACATGCCCCAAACTGCATACTGGCAAAAGCAGGCATGAGGGGGGCTTATGTTATCTCTGGAGATGGCTTGTTTTTAGGGGCCTGAAATCTATGAGGAAAGCAATGTTGAGAGTGGATGGGGCAGAATATAAGCCCCTATACCCCCACAGGATGAGGAGAGAAGTTTATAAAAACATAGATGCCAATTGTACCAGGACATAGCATTGTTTTGAAGTCTCTGAAGCTTTAGCAAATTAGGAGGTACTACTTTAATGAACATAATACAAAATTACTCAAAATATTGCTGCAGCTGCCCTTGCAATGAGGTCCCTGAATCTTAATCTTCTTATTGTTCTTATATGTTCAATCATCACTCTCCCCTCCTTTGTAGTCAAACATCATCATGTAATCTCTAAGGCCTGGTGCAGGCATTGTTTGTTCACACACCCTCCAGTCAGCAATGCTATTCCCAGCATGTCTGTTCCACCACCCCACAATTCACAGTGACTCACTTTTAACATTGCCTCCTCCAAAAACTCTGCTTGGATTTGCCCACTCTCTGGAGAGTGTGCCTTATTGTGTTCTCATAAGAGCACCACCTAATCTCTATGTCAGTCTTTACCATGTTGATATACCATCTCTACTCCTTCCCAGCTGTAAGCTCCAAGAAGGCATGGAGAAGGTCCAAAGTGTTCTCTCATGTTGCTGTATACATAGAAGGCATTCTGTAAATGTCAGTTGAATGACTGTGTTAATGTAAGTTAACTGTAAGAAAAGAGGATTAGGAATCAGTCCCAGCATGACTTCAAATTGTTGTACATGCAGGTACTCACTCCACCCAACTTAACCCAGGCTGAGTTGTAAGTGACATACTGCTGGGAGCCCTGCCTGTGCACTGACTTTCCTCAAAAAATTCTTTGACAGGTAGTCAGCTCTGGGCCTTCCAGCCAGCATTTCCACCCTGGGAGGTGGCAGATGTCCACCATAGCAGCAGCACTGCACAAAGGAAGACATCCTTACCCATGGCTGATGCTCAGGTTCTGGGTTTGAGTGGGAGTAGACATGTAACCACTAAGCTTGCTGCAGGTCTGGGCTGCTGAGGTTGTGATGAGACATCCAGGATAAGGTCTGCTTGATAACCCTTGTCACCCCCAATGTGCAGTGCAAGATTCCACCAGAAGAAATTTTTTGTGTTCTGTTCATAACAGGCTCCCCAGGACGCTTAACTTGGACCTTCTTCACCTGGGAACAGGCCAAGCATTTGCTGATCTTAGAAACCCCTCTTTTTTTATGAAAACTAATTATATTTCCAAAACAATAAAGAACAGAGAGAAGAATTATATTGCTTTACATTTTGGTCAAGTTCTTTATAAATTGATTCATATTTATCTATTGTGTAAAACTTCTTCACCCAGCAAGAGGCCAAATATTTGGCTATCTTAGAGCCCCCTTTTTGCCTGCCTTCATTGATCTTCCCTTAACCCACCCATCCACTTTTGAACTGTCTTTAAAACTGTGCCCATAGAACAACTCCTTGGAGTCGTCTACAAATCTCAAACTTTGGGGTCAGCTTAATCTAGACTCTCCATAACATCAGTTATTTTGAGCCACCTGTCTGTGATTCTAATTATAATGTGAAGCCATTGGAAGGTTTCATGCCAAAGAGTGATCATATCTAACTTTCATTTAATTTCAAACTCTTCATGGTGCAGACTGAGAAATGAGACCAAGAAGATCATTTCCTGGATCACACATCCAGTACCCAGTCTTGTTGTGCTTAGTATTCCATGTTATCAAAACACCTTTTCTTATAAATATATGAGTTTCTTTAACATATTGACACCCCAGCCCATGTCTTTTACAGTTATTATCTCACATACACTTGATGACCTAGGAATTAGTATCTAGACTATTCCTCACTGTGTAGGGGAGGAGACAGGGATGGTCCTGAGAGATAAAATGACAAGACCAGGATCATAAAACTCATTAGCAGTAGCCATGTTTGAATCCAGCTCTATCTCTTTAGGCCAGGAGTCCTGTCTGCACCCAGCCCTTCTCTGGTAGCTGCGGGGAGGGAAATGTTGAAACTCTGTCTACTTTACAGGGTGACATGGTTGAGGAGGATGGAAAGCCCGTAATCTTGAGGGGACTTCATGGAGGTCATATCAGTTGAGGACGGTCAGAAAAGGGTGGTGGCCACACTTCCTTGAAGAGCAACTGACTTCCTTGGAGATAAATCACAACAGAAATTGGGACTCTGGTAACCAGGCTATGAGATTTCTCAGACAATCCCATACCCAGCTCACTAAGCCAGAGATGCTCAAGAGAGCTAGCCGTTCTCCTACTGCTTTCCTAGGTCCAGAAGTACTGGCCTCAGGAATACTGGGAATAAGACTTTTTTCATCAATGTAGATGTTGGCTCAGTCTTCAACCACAAAGCCACTGGCATTTGTCCAGGAGGTTCCCAAAGGTAACATAGGTCATCTTTGTTACAGGGTCATCTAATTCAGGTCATGCCACCACTTTTATCCTACCTGGGAAGTCCCCAATTCATTCCTATTTCATTGTGAGGGAGGCATGAGGAACAGGACACCTTGGTCAGGAAAAGGCTGTCAGGGTTTGGAAATGTGGTGGTTCCTTTGGGTTCAAATCTCAGATCATGGGTGGCTGGTGAGATTGCAAGTGTTGGTGGGTGTGATAGTTAGACTAATATGTCAAATTTGCCACATAATCATGCCCAGTTGTTTCGTCAAGAAAGCACTGAGCTGATTGTAATACAAGGACATTTACGAGCTTTAGTCATCAATGAGTTTACTGTGTGGATGGCTGATTATATCTACATCAATCAGGGAGATTGCCATCAGCAATGAGTGATGCTTTATCCAATCAGTTGAATGCCTTAAAAGAGGAAGTGATTTCAGCATTCAGAGAGAATTTCCCAACTCATCTTTGGACAACCAAGACCACCTGGAAACTCATCAAGGACCTTCATTGGACTTTCATCAGAACCCCTGGTTTGCAGCCTGCCTGCAAAACCTGAATATGTGCATCCCTATGGTGACATGATATACTCTTATAAAATCTCATACTACTTACAATTATTTCCTGTTGATTCTGTTTCCCTAGAGAAACCTGACTAACACAGTGGGGGAGGTAACCATCATTCAAAATATTAGTCCTCGACCCAAAGCTGTCATTTCTATGCCAAGTGTGCTGGAGGTGTATGCACACACCCATCTGTGCCTGATATGGGTCATGGAGTTAGTACAGCATGCTCTCCCTGTGGTGATTGCCAAGCAGTCTCCTGACACCTCCTGCCTGGCTACTGGGCACTGTGTTTACAAAGCTCCACAGAGAAGGTTGGTGATGAGCAGCTTAAAGTATTCTACCAGTGTTGAATATAGGCTAGAGCATGTGGGGTGGCATCTATGCACCAGGGTCCTGAGACACCTGGAGAAGGCTGGAAGGCTCAGATCCTACTTGACACCTTGCTCTGGAGCACTCCTGTGGTTTTGCCATCTGTGTGGCCCACAGTCCCACTCACATAGGCTTCTGAGCCTCCATCCCTCACCCAAAACAGCACTCTGGGAAGCCCTATTCTTAGCCAGGTGGAAAGTCACTTTTCACACATTTGTAGGAGCATGTGAAAAGAGGTACCAATATTGTTTTAACTGTTACTGAAGCCAAGGTTACCAATGCATTTTGTTGTTTTTTCATTGTCACTCCTTGAACACAGATGTCCCCTGGTACAATTGACTGGACTGTCCTTCACACCTTCTCTAAGCTGTACAGATTTTTATGTCTGAAGGGTGCTTTTGATCCTTAAGGAAATGGGCTCATTTTATGACATAAAGGGGTTCACTTCATGACATGTGTGTGTGTGCAAAATTCACACTCACATAACACATCCCTTGAACTTTGCAGGCCAGGAATAGTGGCCTCATTCAGCTGAATAATATTCCAGAAGGGAGGCTGCATACAGCAGTGATTCAACCTATACTGCTCTCTGAACTTGAAGCGATTCCTTTCTGGGACCATTTCACTAGTGCTGCAGGGAACATCTTACATATGTCTTTTTGGCCTATTTCTCCTCCCTGCCTGCCAGGATAGACTTCCAGGAATGTGATCGCTGGTCACACACATATAGGGAAATTTAACAGCTTGAGGAAGAGAACTTCCAAAAGACTGCAGTGGTTCAGTTGCCAGCATCCCTCAGGCCTGGCTTAATATTCTCTTTTATTCTGGTCAATCTGGTGTTGGAATGAAATGGCACCACTTGGGTGTTTTGTATTGCAATTGTCCCATGAGAGGTGGAGCCCCACCAACCAGCCACTTGGGTTTGCTCTTCTCTGAGCCTTCTTTCATATCCTCATCCATGCAGGGGTCTTTCTCTTACCTGGAAACTCCTGGCATTTGCCCATTTCCTGGAGTAGGTATTACCATGTTGGGAAATTCTCAGAAATCCCTTTAATTCAAAAAGAGAAAAACCAGTGAGTTGCTTGGAAATCAAAGTTGTTCTCATAATTTCTGATTTCTCCTCACACTGCATCCAAAGTGGGGAGGATGAGATATGAGCAGACCTTCTCCCTCCATCTCTGTAGCAGACCATGCCCCACATAGGACTGAGTGAATATCACATGGCCTCAATGTGAATTGTTTAGAGTTATGACCTGTGTGAACCTGAGCTGCCACTTGAGGATACATTAACTTAGGAAGGGGGGGATTTATAAGGACTCATGGGGACCATGGTCTTTCCAGGAAGTGAAACTGGGAGGTCTTACTGATCATCAGCTAACAGAATGACAGGGAGAGTCTAATAATTTAATTATTCCTTCATGTCAATTTTACTTTTGAGTCTGGGAACTTGTTCTGTGGTCACTCCTGTCCTACTTCTTGCCTCAAGGCACAGAGGACATGGACGATGAGAGTCTGCACCACCCTATGTTCTTAGGGTTCATGGGGCAAATGCTGACCATGTGCTCCTGCTCTTCCCCTTTCCAGTGTGGAAAAAAATTTAGCAATGAAGAGGTCCCAAAACAGCCATGTTCATACTGACAGGGTAGGCACTTTGGAGAAGCTCATGGAGCCCCTGGTGTCTGACATCCTGGAGAGTGATCTAGCCTACCTAAGCATTTTCCTGACAAATTACTGGGCCTTCAACTCCATCAAACTGGTGTTGGAGCAGCTGTTTATGAGGTGAGCACCTGCCCTTTCTTCACAATGATGGCTCTGACAACGACCAGCTGTGTGCTTGGAGAACATCACTGCAGACTATTGCCTCAGTTTGCTGCTCTGAAATATGGGGTGGTAGCAAGAATAACTTCCTGGTGTGCTCATCAGGACTAAAATGATCTGAGCCATTGAAGATGCTTCCATGTGCCTGCTCTTCAGAAAGGGTGTTTCGGAGGGAGGATTTTTCACATATAATAATTTCTTATCTACTTGAAGAAGTTTTGCTTCAAAGTTTCCTTTGGAAAGCTAAATTCCCACTGAAAGGAGGTTTGAGATTCCATCTCTGTGGGTCTGTAACTTGAAGCAGCCTGATCCAGTATCACTGGCACCTAGCAGAGGAGCCAGGGGTCCCATTATTTTTTGGGGATGGTTCAGCTCAGATCTTTCATGCCACATATATCTAAGAAGTGTTTCCTATGTGCAGGCACTTTCAAAGGCCCTTATTTGACTTCACTGAACAAAGCTGGAAAAGTCTCTGCACACCTGGGCTTCCCTTGTAGTTGGGCAGTCTAGTAGCAACACTAGACAATAGCAACAGGAGATGCACCCAGGTATTTATAGGTGGCACCCTCATGTCTCCTCTAGATACAGAGATGAGAGCGCTTCTGTTGATGGGGCTGGATAATGCCAGGAATGTCTGAAAAATTAAGTGAACTCTGTTTGATGAGTGAGAGCCTCCTTTTTTCCAGGTAGAAGGCATGAGCAATGGAGCAGAACTCTGTCTCCCATGATGCCTACTGGAGAACAGAGGCCAGGGGACAATATCCTGAAGTAAGAGAGGATGTAAAGAGAATTGTAGAAATATTCTAGTGTACAGGGTACAGAGGGAACACTGGGGTCTCTGAGCCTACCCATTTGCCACCCATATTCAGCTTGCCTCTCCAGCTCACCACACACTAGAGACCCAGATCTGGAGATGTGGTGAGACAGTAGCTCAAAAATTTGCCAGAATACTCAGTCCTGTGAACTTAGTTGCTGGGGAACTGGGGTGGGCTTTGCCCATGTCCACTGGGAGGCCAGTTTCAGGGGAAAGAAGAGCCCCAAACATGGATTGCAGAGGAAGAGGCATGACCTCAGTGCATGAAGAGTTTGAGGGGCCACAAGGAACCAGGGTAGGCTGTGGCAGGAGGGCAGCCTCTCATCCTTCATTGGTCAGATTTTTATAAAGCTCAAAGTATGTGTCAGTACTGTGCAATGAGCAGAGCAGACAGAATACCTCCCTGTCCTCATTGAGGTTATGTTCCAGTGTGAGGGGTCTTGGAAGAGACAGAGAAGTATGATTGGAGGGTGATTATCAGAAGGCAGTGTGGTAGCAATGGCCATTTCTCTCATTCAGCTTTTTGCCCAGCCCCAGCACCATTTCCTGCATCCTGTGCACTTGGCTGGATGTACACCCAGAAGATTTCTTCCAGTCCCTGGACTTTCCCTGCCTCAAGCAGCTAGTGGCATTTGTTCAGCCTGCCTTGGTCTGCCCTGGAGAAAGGAGAAAGTTCTCCTTTCTCAGGTGGAGTCCATGGAGCTCAGTGAGGCAGAGACAAGTGTGAGAAGCCCAGGGGCTGAGTGTACATTAGTCTGCAGGGAAGATAATGGGGCTGGGTTACACAAGGAGGAAACTTCAGAGGTTGCCTTTGTGCCCAGTGTAAAGAATAAGTCAGACTACTAATCTGGTGGTTTGCAATCTGGGAAGACTTCCTGGTTGTGGCATATTTAGGTGGAGCTGCTTGTACACACAGTGCAATCATTCCTATATTTGTAAACGCTCATAGAAACCCAGTCCTGTTGCATCTTCTTCCTTTTCCTGCTCTAGTTCAGACCCAGGGTTACAAACCATTCATTGCCACCCCCAGAGCCATTTCTCTCACTGGTATCAGATATCCTGACTACTCTAGAGCTGCAGACACCTCTGGCACCACCTCCATTGCTACTTCCAGAGGTTGCATCATTGGTGGCTCCAGAACTGAAGCCTGTGACATCACCAGCAGTAACATCATTTACAGAGCTGGCAGAAGCTCTGAGGTCACCTCTACTGCCACCTCCAGAGGTTCAGTTACTGATGGCTTCTAATCTGGAGCCATCCACTTCACCAGCAGAAGCACCATGTCCAGGACTGGAAGCAGCTCCAATGTCACCTCCACTGTCACATCCAGTAGTTGTGTCATTGCCAATTACAGAGCTGTAGCCAATTACTTCGCTGCAAATAGTACCAGTGCCAGAGGTGGCAGTAGATCTGATGCCACATCCACTGCCACCTCTGGATCTGAAACATGTGCCAGCCTTCCCTTAACTTCTAGAACCTTCTGGCTCCTCACCTGAAACCCTGAAGATTGAGCTGAGTTAGGTGAAGCCTCACATCCTGACATTCCTTCCCAATCTGGTGGCAGAACAGATGGCACCGATGGATGTGATGAGCAGCTGGGCTAGGCATGATGGAGCTGGGGATATCATCCCTGGAATCTGCTCTCCCCACCTTGCCATTCCCTGAACTGGGGTCCAATGACCTGAGTATAATTGACAGATACACCATTCTCCAACCTGATGACTTTGACAAGTTTCTAATTCTGAAGGCCTCATTTTACCATTTTTAAATAGATTATAGGAGACTAACCATAGAGATAGAATAAAGACTTGTCAGGAGCCTGGTCCATTGGGAGGCAGAAGGAAGCTTTCAGATGTTCAGCCTGGTCCATGACTCACCCACTCAATTGTCCAGGAGGACTCCAGAGTCTCAAAATATATTAGACACTGAAGGGTACTGCACATGAGGACAGGCATCCAAAATGAAGCCCTTGGTTGTAGCTCCTAAGGGGATGGGCATCTGAACAAGGGAGAGGCACCAGAGGAAATATAAAGAGGAGCAGAAGCTGCTTCCTCATCATGTGGAGTATGGGCCCTGGTCTGGTGCATGGAAAGAGTGAGGAGAGACTTGAGGAACATACAGCTCTCCCCTCCCTGCCAACAATGCACCCTGTATCTCATATGTTCTGCACAATCAGTAGGGCCAGAGAACCAAACCCAGGGACCCCGACCAGACTTATGCAACACCCTCAGCCTGCAGAGCTGCAGATGAGAACACTATTCCTTAGCTTGGGGATTGCACTCTGTGTCTGGGTGTTGCATGACTGTGTTCCACTACGATCCACCCAGCAGCTATTCAAGAACGTGGTGGCCTATCATTGTCTGGATTCCATTTGTTTCCAGGACCACAAGAAGTGCAAGGAGAACCTGGCACCCTCTATCTGTGTCACCATCACCCAATTGTATCATCATCACCTGTCTTGGGAAAAAGAGCATGAAAGTCCCAGATAAGGTCAAGGTTGTGGAGACTTGGATTAAGGTGGTCAGGTTATGTCACCCAAGTGTGGTTTCCCCACCCTGGGTTCTGGATCTCACTCTTCCCTTTTAATCAGCCCTCAAGATTGGAATCTGTGCTTATGCCCTCTCCATCATCCCCACACCCTCCCAGTCTAGTGGCACAGTCATTTCCTGACATGTCCCAGGGACAGTGCACTTCTTATCTGTTTCTTCCTTAAGCTGAGCTAAAATCCTCCTCCCTGTGAGTATCACCTTCTGGGCCCAAGGTTTGCCTTTGAGGGTTTCCTGGGTAATGTCATATTTAAGGATGTGAGAGGCCAGCTGAGGGGACATGATGCAGGAGCAGGAGGGAGCTCAGTTCCCTCTCACTGTTTGTTATTTTGTCCTTCCCCAGGAGTGTGAAATCCTCAGGAATTTCTCTTCCCTCCACATCATCCTCTCTGTTCTTCAGAGCAATTCAACCCCCAAACTGAAGGAGCCCTGGGAGGAAGTTTCCTTGTAGGCTGGCCTCTCTCCACAGTATTCACAGGCAAACCAGTTATTTATCCAAAGGTGAACATTATGCCTCGGGCCTGGGCCCTGAGAGAAGGCAGCACTTTCTGGGTCCAAGACTGACTCTAGGGTGGAGCTTTCAGTCTTCATCTGTCCTGAGGACAGCAATTCTTCCTGAAGACAGGTGGGTCAACTTAACTGCCAGGTACAGAGCTGCACCACATGGGAGCTTTCTGAGTGTTTGCTACAAGGCCCCACAGGATTTTTTCAAATTGAAATCAAAATTGGTAGAAACCTGTTCAGGTTCCATGGCATAGGAATGCCAGGTGTGCCACCCAAGAGCTCACCCCTCAATGCCCTGTGAAACTGGATAGGTCAGAGTCACCTAGATTCATATCCACTCATCTAAGCAGCTAGTATCTTTTGGGTCCAAAATCACACAGATTTGCTATCTCACCACTCATCATGAGACCCCAAATTTCCTTTCCTTCTCCTCCCCAAAAGGACAGCACCTGTGAATTCCAAACTATGAAGAGCACCTCACTGAGCTGGGACATGCTGATCCATGTAAAGTGGAGGCAAGGGTGTGATGACGAAAGACTGTGGGGCTTCTGGTTTCACAGTAAAATTTTCTTTGAAAATCTCCAGTCTGATCATGTCTGGAGCAAGAGGAAGAGGTATTTGGCCATGCACAACTGGGGAGCAGTGGGGAGCAGTAGGTCCTGCTCATCAGATGTGATAGCAGCAGTTGCGCTTTTCCAAGAGGAGATGCTGAATTAGAATATTTAGCAGATCTCTTTCTCATGAGGAAGATTCCCATCCTAGGACCTTCTCACCAGTGACATATGTCCAGATGGTTATGAGAATTATTTGACCTACCTACAAGAACAAGTAGGTCTTGTATGAGAGTGGAGGTGATGAGGAGGCCCATGTGAGCAAAGACCCTGATAACTGCAGCAGCCCCTGTCCTGCCCAGCAGACCAACCAAGGCCTCCTCTCCATTTGCTCCTTCTCTCTCATCCCAGGAATACCAGGTCCACAGATTCAGCTCCTGCAGTCAAGCTGTACCTATGACCACCTGGTGCCTGATGAGCAATTTCATTCCTGGTTTGAGGCACTGGAGCAGCTCAGCAATATTGAGAGGTAAGAGCAGAGTAGAAATTGGGCAACAGTAAGGTACATGCTCCCTTTAACCTGGGTCCAGAGAGCTATCAGACCTGTAGCCTATTGATCCCTAGGGCTCTGGAACTTTTCCTTCTGAATAGTCTTAGGGAGGGAGAGCTGCGGTGTGTCTTCTGGTAGTCTCACAGCAGCTCTCTGCCCTGTAGCTACCACATTCTTGTGAATTGGGACACCATCTCTGTCAACCAGCAGCACATTCCAGACTAAAAGCCTTTCCAATGCATTCCCAATCTAGGACAGAAAAATGCAGCTGCCTTGGGGCCCAGTGTCACTTTGGTCTATGAGAAGGTTCAGGGAATAGACAGTTTAGTGTCATGGTTTCTTCTCCACTCCTGACTAGCTCTGTGACATGGTAAAATCCCCCATCTTCTGTGTCTTGTTTTCTCTTGAAAATGGGTGGTGCTGAGTGATCTTTCCAGTGGTTGGTTCCCATGGCTCCTGTGTTCTGAAGGAGCACATGGCAGGTGGCCCAGAGCCCAGAGGGCAGTGCAAGCATGAGGGTGTGGATGGTGTCTTGCTGGAGGATTCAGGTGTGCCTCACTTCCTTCCAGCCATGAGGGACCCAAGGCCAGAAATAGTGGCATCTCCCACACCAGTGTCCAGGTCCAATGTGGCTCTCACCTCAGCAGTGGAAATGCAGCTGCCTCATTCCCCACATCTGTGGCCAATGCCTCCAATTATGTTCAGGAAATCCACATGGGCCTTGATCCTGAATTCCCTAATAGCCAAGAGAAGAAAGTGTTTGCCTGCAGCTTCTCCCTGAAGCCCCATCCCCTTATCTTCCCTTCCCAGTGCCTACATTCCCTTCTCCAAAACCACAGAAGGGGTGGAGGAGTTCCACCTTGAAAGACAGTTTCTTGAAGCTCCCCTGGGGTTTCCTCCAGGCTCCAGGGTTTCTCCTGATATTGTTGCCTTTGACAATTTGGGTAATGGACCACCCCTTCATGCCTGGAGCTGTCTGGAGTCACCTCAGTGTCCAGTAGTAACCCCTTATCTTTAGCTCACCCCACACACAGGGCCATGCTACACACACCCAAAACTTCTGGTTCAGGGCTGCTCTACAACAAACAGGTGGGTGACTCCTGCATCATCCGTGTCAGCTTAGATGTGTCCAAATGCAACAGTTACAAGAGCATCCTGGTGAGCTAGGCAGGTGTCATTCCCCTGGGGCCCCTCACTGGTCAGGCCATGAATGAGGAATGATTGATCTGTGTCCTCCCTGCTTTCTTGGGGCTGCCATGCTAGTGGGTTGTGAAGGACACTGAATCAGATCTGGAAGGAGCAAAGACTGTTGGTATAAAGGCAGTCAGGGCTGAGGATGGTAGATGGAGATGTGAAGCTTCCACCTTCATGTCACTTGAGGTCATAGAGCCTGGCAAGACCTCACTGAGGCAGCCCCTATTACTCAGCCCTGTTGGAAGCTCAGAGCCCTGTTCTCAGTGCTGACACAGCTCCAAAGGCATTCCAGTTACTGCACTTTATGGATCTCTCTCCAGGACCAAGTCCTGATGGCCTGAATACTGACTCTCCACATCTGACCTGCCAAGATAGGGTACTGGCTGTGATCCACAAGGCCATGGAGAAGCACAACCTTAAGGAGGATATTCCAGGCCACTACAAGGTGATGCAATTGATTTCAGAGGATCAAAGTAAGTCTGGGGGCTAAATGGAGAGGGCAGCAGGGAGAGGGTGACCCCAAAATCACACCCCAATACCCGGGACTGAGGCTCACTGCCACAGAAACCTCCCAAAAGGGTGGTGGTCACCATCTTACACATAACCCCACCTGTCCTGAGGAAGCCCTTAGTGTCCACAGTGCATTCCCCCTTTCAGGCTCCAACTCCCATAGTTGTACCCTCCCTGGACATAGTTGTTCCAGTGAGAAACCTGGATGAAAGTTGTCATTTTTCAGGAGCCAAGAAAAAGGCCTTCTCCACTTGTCCATTGACCATACGGCCAAGGCCACAGGCTCCCCTTTTAGGACATCCACTGGCCAGGATGTGATGTGTTGTGCATCCATAACTATCATGACTGCTGTGGGCACAAATAAAGAATATTAAAATCCATGCATCTATGGTGCTAAACAACAAAGCAAAATCACCTTAATTCCCTTGGGAGCTTTGGGGATCCAACTCGGTATTCACAGCAGAAACACAAAGCCAGCATTTTGGGGTTGGGGTCCATGGAGAAGTTACTTATGACTTCTGTGCCTGTTTCTCAACCACAGTGGGTGAGGAAAACAGTCAATGTGAGAGCAGATAGTATTCCCTGTGCCTAAAGGTAACTTTATTTCCTTTTGGTAAGCTGGTCATGCTCCCTCAAGCATTAACCTTGGGTACCATTCCTGAATTCCCAGTAGTTGTTTTTTAAATCTTCTCTTTTCTTCCATTACCATCATGGTGAGATGGCTGGGGGTGAGGTGGGACCACATCCTACAGAAAACACTGAGGCCTATAGGGGATAAGGATCTAGGAAAAGAGGCATGTATCAGGCAGGAGCAAGAATTCCAGCCCAGCATGGCATTATAGCAGGGTTTAGGCCAGAGAAGACATGTGGAAAATAGGATCAGAGAGAAATCCTTTTTTGCTGTAAGGTACTCCAAGTTGTGGAGACCTGCCTGGCTCCCTTCTCAAGAGACTTGTCCATGGCCTGCCATTTCCTGGGATTCAGTAGCCTTGTACAGAGGAGTGTGGAATCTGGGGCACATGTCTGCATTCTATAAGGTTTATTTAAACTCCAAGACCACTGTCAGGGAAGGCATTGGGGTATGATGAATGGGGTCACCAGATTGGAGGCCCTCTGAGAGTTCTAGGCTGAGGCTACCAGTGGTCCATCCTGGTCAATTTTCATCTTGAGTCTTGCCTTTGGATAGGTATCAATCAAAGGTGGTCCTGGAACTGGATTGCGTGATTCATGTCTCTGGCTCAGACTGGCCCTCATGGGGAACAGAAGACTTGGGATGGCCTGTAGCCCCCAGCAGCACAGCTTATCTCCCCTCTGTCCATCTTCACCAGAGCTGATGATCCCTGAGAGTGCCAATGTCTTTTACTCAATGTACTCATCAGGAAACTCTCATTTTCTCCTTACAAAACAGACCTTTCCCATGGGAAAAAAAATCAATAAAGTAGCCTGCTCAATACTTCTGTGGAGGAATAAGAAGAGACTCAAGTTCCCAAAGGGCAACTACTAACAGACCCTGGTGACTGCCAACCTCAGAGTCACCCTATTTGGTCTAGCTTATCAGGAGGGTTAGTCATCCCAAACCAGAATATGCCAAGCTAGGTGAGCACTTCTCTACCAACCAGTCAACCTGGGTCTACACCCAACTCCAGTTGCACCCCTGAGCCTCTCCTGCTGTCTGGCATAATCCTGCCCCTTGACAGGCTGATCTGAACTCCAGTGAACAACTCAGCCTTTTGGGGCACTGCACTCTCCTTGTGCCCATGGGTGCTCACCCATGACATTCCCAGGGGTCCCCTCTCTGCCTCACCACATGCTAGTCCTTCTAGAGTGGACCAAACACTCTACCATTAGAACCAACCAGGAGGAACTTCTTCCCCACCCATCCTCACCCTAGTCCCTCACCCCTGGGGAAGAATGCAGAGGATATTTTCCCACAGTCAAAGTTTTGATGAGTGAGGGAGGAATGGCCCAGCCAGGCCCAGGCATGTCAAATCTCAAACACTGCATAAGACATAAGCCACTGCTTCCTGGGTTTTATGGGCTCATGTGAGATGGGGTTTGTGGGAGGGTATATTTGAGAGGATGAGAGGATTACTGAATTTTTTGCATAGAAAAGCAAAATCTTACCTATTGTATAGGGGTAATATTTATTCTTTGTAAATAGAAAATCCTATAATTGAATAACATTACATCCTGTTTCTACTCCAGGCAGGGAGATGATATTTTGGTTCTTTCCTGTACCATGTAGATGTGAATGAGCTACTGGCTCTCACAGGGTTCTTCAAGTGAGAAATCATGCAGGTTGGCAATTTATTATATGCAGGAGAAGTGAGAATGGCTAGTAATCCTTTCTGGTTTACCAAAGCAAACAAACAAGCCAACTTCCTGGAGTGTATTAGTCAGTGTTCTCTGTGGCAACAGAACTGACAGGAGACATCTATAAATATTTTTGAAATTCCATAAGATTGTCTCGTGCAAATATGGTATTGCAAAAGTCCAATTCTGCAGGGCAGGGCTGCAAAACAGGAACTCTGATGAAGGCCAATATGAATTTCTGTAGGGGAACTGGATGGCTGAAATAATGATGTCAAGTCTCTCTTCTGGCTGCTGAAATCATCCCTTCTCCAAGTAATGCCTTCATCTGATTAGATAAGACATCTCTCATTGCTCAAGGAAATCTCCTTAGTTGAATATAGATGTAAACAGCGATAAATGCAATCAACTTATTAATGATTTAAGTGCACAAAATATACTCACAGTAACAATCAAGCCAGTGTTTGCTTGACCAAACTAACAGGCACCATTACCAGGCCCATTTGACATATTAGTGCAACGATCACACAGAGCAAATGTGCACTTCAGTATCAGAAACCTGGCCAGGAGCTGAGTCTGACCAGCTGACCTCCCCAGGATTGGAGGTCACAGGACCTTCCTCAAGGTATAGAAGCCACTTCAGGAATTTGGGTATCTTTCCAAATAACATTTGAAAGGGCCATTTCCTGATGCAGCACAATTGTTGCCTATATACAGAATTATATACAAAAGTAATGCTGTTTTCAAAGAACTATCTGGTTTTCAGGAGTGTCTAAAAATGTTTCTAAAGGGCTGGGGATGGTAAGGAAGCAGGTGTGAGATTCTAGGCAGCAGAAGTAATAATTGTGAGCTTCAAGGTGGCAGTGAGTGAAGATCCCATGAGAAAGAATGTGGAGAATTTCAGGTTGGGGCAGGGGCTGCCAGATGGATGGGGGTGGGCAAGAAACAGGATACAAGATAATGGCAACCTGAAGGATTTATACCAGGTTCTGTGGCACAGGAGGGTCTTCAGAAGGACAAATATTTGAGGAAAGCAGGGTTTCCTTCAGACACTTTTGGAATATTCTTGCAAGGTAATAGGTAAGTGGGAGGAAGATACATATGAAAAGAAAAGGCTTAAGTTGAGGAGACCTGAATTTCTTTCTCTGAGTCCATTACAGAGGAAGAAGATTAGAGAAAGAGGGTGGTGTGCCTTCCATGGATTGAGATGATGCTTTCTTCACTGCTCATATATTTTTTTTTATCTTAACTGCTGTCATTTCCTGAGTAAAGGATATTTAGTCAGATTGAAAGAAGAGTGATAATTTAATTAAGAGAGGATTTATATCCAAGGCCAAGTGTTTTTTATTTTACTTTGAATTCTTTTTTATGGAAGTATAGTATTTATACATGAGCATGCATAAACAATAATTGTATAGTAAAGTTTGTGATCTTACAAAATAAACATGCATAACATCATACAGGGGTCCCATTCATCACCTCTCCACTAATACCTTGCATTGTTGTGAAACATTTGTTACAAACTATAGAAGAGCATTGTCCAAATATTACTAATAACTATAGTCCCTATCTTACATTTGGTGTATTTTCCCTCAGTCCACCCTATTTTTAAAAATATATTTTTATTACAGAGGTTGAGAACTTACAAAGCAATCATGCACATGTGTAGAATTCCCATACAAAACCCTTTCAACAATACCCTATGTTGAAATATTTGTTGCAGGTTATGTGACAATATCATCAGACTATTACCATCAACCATGGTCCTTAAGTTTACATTTTGCACACTTTTTCCATACCCACCCCCCATTCTCAGCATAGTACTTCTTTGGCATTGATGCAAGAATATTATAATATTGCTGTTAATCACAGTCCATAGGCCACATCAATTTTATTTTTCCCATGCTTCTTCTCATTCCCATCACCCTGCAATAATGATGTACATCTGCTCTAGCTCACAGAAGGACACTCTTGCATCTGTATCTGCAATCAAAATTCTCATCCACCTTTGGGTTCACTGTGTTACGCAGTATCTAGATTATTCTCTCTCTTTCTTTCAATTCACATTTACTTCCCAAGACTACCATTTTCAACCACAATCCTACCTATAAACCAGCTTCTACTCACTATAATGTGTTACCATCAACTTTATCTGTATTCAGTCTTTTACAGTCAAGTTAATTAAAACTTCTACATACATTAAGTATCAGTAGTTCTTCTCAACCCTCCTATTATCTCCTAATAACTTATACTCTAGGTTTTAACTCCATGTATTTATTCTTCATATTTATTGTCCTTTTGTTTCTGGCTTACTTCCCTTAGCATAATGTCTTCAAGATTCCTCTATGTTATCATATGTGTCCCAATTTCATTTCTTCTTTCTGGAGCATAATATTCCGTCATATGTATATACCACATTTTTTGTATCCATTCATTGATTGGATGGACACTTAGGTTGTTTCCATCTTTTGGCAATTG
>JAQZBX010022654.1:0-31375 GCA_029593785.1 Cabassous unicinctus | reverse complement strand
CCTATTATTTAAGCCAATCAATCTGGGGTACTTTGTTTCAACAGCTCTGACATATTAAGCAAATGTTTGATAGAGAAAATCTACGAAGTCAAAAGTTAATTTCTAGAACATGTGAATAAAATAGGTAAATTCCTAAAGAGGTTAATGTTTAAAAAAAGAAAGAAATTTAAAAGGATAAACACACACACACACACACACAGACACACAATTTACCAATTTCCTACTACCAGGACTGAAAAACTCTAATAAAAGAATATTTAACAACATTATGCCAGTAAATTCAATACTTAGATAATATGGACAGATTCCTAGAAAAGTACAACTTACAACTTAACAGAGATATAAGAAAAATCTGATTAGTTCTAATAAATATTAGATTAGATCAGCATAAGAAAATATGATTTATAACCTTCACACACACAAATTCAGATCTCAATGACTTCACCAATGAATCCTTTGAATATAAGAAGTAACACAAAACTTACACAAATGCTTCGAAAAACAGGCTAAAAATTGTAAATGCTGAAGCAAAACTCATGGTGATATACATTTTGTGGTTGTCTCAAAGTGATTATTATAGACAGAATTTTTATAGCTATCAGGATAGGCTAAACTATTCTAATCAGAAAACTCTAAACTGCAATGGCTTTAACACATTGAAAATTTATTTCTTGCTTTGATAATGTCAAAGAGCAGGAGCTCCAGGTTGTGTAAAGTTCTCCTCCCTTGCCCTGGAGAGCAACTCTTGGCTCAGTCAAATTAGTCACTATAAATACAAAGGAGCAGTTGGAGGAATCATATCTTTAGTTTTGGGGAAGAAGCCTCTTATACACTCCTGAATCATTTGCCTGAGGAAGTGACTGCACTAACATTAGTGTACTTTCCTATTACAGCATCCCGATACAATACTGTATTTTCATGAACTCACTATCTCTTATTATCATGTGCACAGTTTACCGTTGTAAAGAGACATGAGTCTGGATAATTATGGCACTTGTGCATTTCTGTAACTCTTGAAAATTTGTCTTATTAAAAGGCAATGCTGTGTTTGGTCTTAATTCTGAACAGGAGTAAGTGGCTTTTATTCCTCTTTATGCTTGCAGTAGTATAAATCTTGGCTAACAGCACAGACACACTTTTCAATTATTCAATTAATCTATCATTTAATGAGAGAAAACTCGCTGTGATCCTACTGCTGGCCAGGCTGGTGCTGAGTGTCCAAAGATAGACATGAAGGCCTAGCCCTTTGAGGGGTCACCATAGAACAAGAGACAGAAAGGTTAGCAACTTTCAGCGGTATAAGATGAACCCTCTGGCCACAGAGGGAATCAGGAGCAGGGAACTCAGGGAACAGAGAGGGGAGGATAGAAGGGTGAAGAAAACTCCACGGAAGAGGTGAAAACTTAGCCAGACCTTGAAGGATGGATAAGTAGATAAGTAGGAAAGGAGGATTCCAAAGGCTTAATGTGAGCAAGAAAAGACCTTTTCAGCTGGAGGAAAGCATTCTTTCCTTCTGCAATCATTTCCTGAGGATCTACCATGGATCTTGAGCTGTGGCAGACATTTGGATGAAGACATGAATAAGACATTGTCCCTGCACATAATATTTGCCGTAAACTATGGCGAGTGTTACAATGAGAAGAAACACAAAGAGAAGGCTCCCGTGATGAGGTGGCATCTGAGTGGAGTGTAGGTAGCTGAGAAGCTGGTCAGGAGAAGAGGGGAATGAGGAGTTACCAGTTTGCAAAACATGCAGTTATGGAAATGGAGTAGCTTGGTGAGGAGGACAGGATATAAGACAGAAATGTGGGCAAAGGCAGAAATGAGTTTATTATGGATGGGAATAGAAAGTAATAGGAGTTTAGGCAGGACAAGGCCAGGTCTGCACTTGTGTTCAAAATAACAACCAGTGGTTACTGAGCTTTGACTCTGCGACAACTGCTTTGATATCTCCTATGTGTAGTGAGTTTACTGGAGGGGGAGGCCAGAGTCAGAGAGATGGTGAAGAGCCATTACAGGGTGGGATCCAGATTGCCTGGATCATGCATGAATCTTATTATCAGTGCTGTGAGCCATTCTGTCTCCTTGTTTCCCACAAATGTGATTCATCTCCTTTCCCCTTAAAACTCCAAAAAACATTACTCTTGTCTAAGGGCCTTTGTCTTTATTGCTGCAGAACAAAAGGGAGAATAAAGCAGCAAATGCATTGACTAAGAGCACATTCATTGATGTGCTGTCTTATCCCACACTGTCTCAGCTTTGCTTAGAGAAGTTATGCAATATCTATGAGCCTCAGATTCCTCATATCTAAAAATTGGGGGCAATAATTCTGATTTACAGGGGTGTTGTGCCACTTAAATAAATATTTGTGACATACTGGCCCAGAGCTTGGCATGAAATTTAACATATTTTTTCCTTCCTCCTCCCTACAAGATCATAAAAGAGAGTGCCTCTTCACTGATGTGCGCAACACTGTTTTTGACCCATTAGATTAATCTTTGTTGAATGCACTGGGTTAAGTTTAAAGAAGAGACTATAACTGACCTCAAGTATCAGTTCAGGAGACCAAAGCAGCCACTGTCAGAGCCTAAAGTTGAGCTGAAATAGGCACAACCACCATGCAGGTGAGGAAAGGTGTCAGGCTAGCATGGGCAGGATGACAGCTTAGATAAAGGACAACACCCAGCACTCAGAGCACCACCTGTGGCTCTCTGGCGGGGCACCCAAGGTCTTCTCCGGATCTGGCAGGTGCACAATCGGTGGTTTACACAATCCCAGGGAATTTACTGATCATATCATCCAGTTCAATACCTCTGCTTTTATATCTGCTCTTCTCTCCATGTATAATAACTCTTCCCTCCTCACTGAGTGCCCTCAGGGAGCCTTAAGGCTTCCTCTCCACAAAGCCTCCCTCAGCCTTTCTCCTCCTTCATTGTGCTTTCCTTGGATCCTGAACATTTCTCTTCTATAACACCAATCTCATTGACCTTGTTGTGCTTCATCCTGAATATCCTTGGAAATAGAAACATTACCGTGGGGAAAGGCAGAGCTTTTCATTGCTGCTGGCTCTCCTGCCACCCCTCCCCCAAGCAGAGGTGTCCAAGGATGGATTTGCAGCACTGCTGTGGGATGATCCACAAGACATGTTCCAGGGTGCAAAGGCAAAGCTCCTTTGTCATCATCATTGTAATGCCTGTTTCCTAGTGTTTTAGTGTCCAGCTGCTAAAATAAATACAATATAATGGGTTGGCTTAACAATAGGAATTTATTCACTCATGGTTTCAGTGGCTAAAAGACTTGCTTCCTCCCAGGGTCAGTATCTTCTGGCTGGGCCAACAATCTTTGGAGTTCCTTGCACATGGCAGTGTTTTTCTCTTTTGGGTTCCGTTGACTTCCAGCTTTGTGGCTTCTCTTTCTGGGTCCAATTTCCTTTGTTTATAAGGTCTGTAGCCCTATTGAATTAAGTCCTCCCCCAACTCCCTCCCACACACACACACATCCAGTTTGGCACACCTTAACTAATAAAATGTCAAAGAACCCATTTACAAATGGTTCACACCCACCGGACCAGGGGTTGGGACCAGAACATGCCTTTTGTAGGGGACCTGATTCAATCTCCAACAGCATTTGTATTCAGAAACTTCCAATGATTCAAAGTTACGGGCAGGGTAGAGAATCTCTGGCTGGCTTCCTAGGCATATAGTGGAGCATTGATAAATATGTGCAGCAGCCACTTCTTAAGAAGTTAGATCCCCCTGATACCAGGCCCAAGAGTGTCCAATCAGCTGCTCTTGTTGGTAGACATTTTGGTAACAACCATTGCCCTAGTAGTTAAGGTTTCTGGTTTACAAAAAGACTGCAGAAGAGAGATCAATGCCCAGGAATTGTTTGGTTTGTGGGAGGAAAAGTGAAGGGGCTACTTCCTATATGAGGCTTTTTGAAAATCAGGTTTGTGTTTTTACTCCTGGCATCTTATGGGGAAAACTAACATCAAAAACACTAAAAGATTTGTGTGGGTACTCTGTAGTTTACAAAACAGTTTCCCAGACAGTCTTTTATTTGATCCTTAAATAGTACTACACATCTTTTTACCTATTTTGGAGAGGAGGAAACTGAGGTTCAAAGTGAATTCCAATGGTCACAGAACTTATAAATCTGTTGGCCCCGAGTTTGATCCTCTTTCCAATGTCTTTTCAATACCAGACATACTGCCCCTGAAGGGAGTTAAGCTACCCTGAGAGACCTGATATTTGACTGTAAGTGATATGATATTTCAGAGAGAAGCTTCTTCTTTATATAACTTTAAAAAGTATGACTACTCACCTATCAGAGGAAAGGTAATATTCTTTATAAAAGAAACTACAGGCTGCACAATAAGACCTGCCAATCTTCCTCTTAAGGCACTGCCTATCACAGGTCTAACTATGGATAGCACTCTACATAGGGCTTGTCTGAGTGCCAATAAGCAGAGAGAGATCAATGCTGCAGTGAACCGTCTTAAATTCCATGAAACCCTGGCATGCTGGGAATCTGTGCTAGAAAACCACTGCCAATTTTATGAGATTCTTTCTCCCTTGATTGTCTGATTGTTTATAGTTATCCACTTAAAGCTAATAAAAATATACTTACACCCTGAAGAAGACACTGAAGATAAATTTCATGGCTGTGGCTTCTTTCCTTTGCCTTTTCTGACAAGGCATTACTCAATTTATAGACTATGAAAAGAACCAACTCATTCACTCACATTGGACTTTTATAGCTACATGAATTGATTATCCCAATGCTTAGTTCAAAACTTGGCCTGACAATTATCTAAAGTGATTCCCAGCTAAGCAGCTTAGACATGTTTTCTAGGTCAAACACAACCAGACCAAAGTCTGGTTGCCTCCCCCATCCTTTTCCTTTGGTGGGAATCCTCTACAAGCTGGTCTCCCTTCTCCTGGTCCATTGAACCCATCCTAACACTGATGCCAGGTAAGTTTTCCTGATGCATTATTCTGACAGGCTCACCTCCTATTCATTTATCTTGTGTAGTTACCCACTGCCCTATCAAATATATCAAGATCCTCCATGTTTTGACCCAGTTCTATTCCCAGTGAATATCTTCCCACTGAAGATACAGACTTTGTAGCAGGCCTACCTAGGGCTGAATCACAGATCCACCCAACTTGCCACTCACCAGCCATGCAATCTTGAACATGGTACTTGATTGCTCCATACCTTCATTTCCCCATCTTTGTTATGGAAATAATTACAGTAGCTACCTAACAGAGTTGTTCTAAGAGTTAAGTGAGAAGACTAGTGCCTCATATATAATGACAAAATGAATGTTGTCTATTTTTATTATTACATTCCCAACATTACCTCCCACTACAACCTTAGCACACTCCTAATTCCAGCTGTCCTTCCCAGGCCCCCAGGAGCTGACCTGTTCTTGCCTGGCTTTGTGACTTTGCTCAGGACATTTCTTCCACATAAAATTCCTTTTAGCACAATCAAACTCATAGAAGGAAGAAAATCACTATATTGTCTATCCTGGAAAGTACATTTTGCCCCCACCCCTCCTACTGAGAATAGGTCCATTCTCCACCACTCTGCCACTGTGGTTTGTAAAAGAGCTGCCATCATTTTTACAGAGCTAGCTTCCCTGGACAGCCATTATTCTAGAAGCAAGCCCTTGGCCTAAGTTGGGAAGGTCAGAGAACTTCCCTTTTTTGTTTCTTTGTTTATTTGTTTGGTTGGTTGGTTCGTTGGTTTTTAACTTGAGACTAAGCCAGTCTTGCTCTCTGGTGATGAAATCTGTGTCTCACACCTAGTGGAGTATGGATGGGGTCATGCATTCAGCCATGTGGATGATATCTGACTGAGAGGCAGAGGGCACACTGCATGGAGCAGAAATGAAAGGAGGAGATAGTCTTTGTGGTCTGTAATGGCCTAGATTAGTCTTTCGTGAGATTGGTTTTCTGATGCCAAACCAAAGAGAACAGATCTCTGAATTCTTTCTAGATGAAACCTCTCTAGTATTCAGGTCTCAATAGTTCTAACCAAGGTTGTAAGTTATGGGGACAGAACGGCCTGGTCAACATGCAATAGAGAACTACTCCCTCTGGTAGCTCCAGCATTCCCTCTCCACCTTCTCGCTGTGCTATTTCCTGTCTTTCCCAGCCCAGGATCTGGGGACCAGTGGGGGACAATGGACTGGAACAGATTACCTTGGCATCCCTGCCCTCAGGTTGAAGGCCTCCTGTTCAGGTAGGTGCTGGTCCACATCACTGCAGTTCCAGGCTGTGTTCCTCCTTTGGAAGCAGAAAGGCAGTGACGGTAGCCTCAGGTGATGCCCAATCAGGAAAGCAGGAAATCATCATTGCACATGGCCTTTTTCTTCTGGTGTGCCAGGTATTAATGCTGAATCCCACTTTTTTTTTTTTAAAGTCTGGCCCTGCTATTGTGCATATTTTAAGAATATGTTCATCTCACCTGGTGCCTCCAGATTCTCCCATGGGCCCTGGTCCTGAAAACAATGTCAGTGTGGCAGCCAACATTTTCCTACAATGCTGAGCCCTTATCCCTATAAAGCAGGCTGAGGGAGAAAACCAAAGCAAATCCCTGACTGGAAAAGTGCCTTCTTGCTAAACCAGCATGCCCCAACTCAGACCCTCAGCCCAAAGGGGTGCCCTCTTACCTCATCTAGATGCTTTTCGAACCATCAACTGATTGACATGCAATCCAATTTCATGAAGATGTTGCCTGCTCTCCTCTGAATTATTCTTGTATCAGAAGCAAGGCAAAGTTGGAAATAAACTTCTGAATTTATTAATCATGTGATAATCTGAATACCCAGAATGAATCCGGAGTTTGGGACTGACATTGGTGCAGGTGTGGGAGAAATTTCCACCTATTTTCACCTCAACTGCTAACTCAGTCATGGTGATTCTGAGATAAGATAAATGTGTTTAATGAGAGGAAGGAGGGGAGTCCAGCTCCCTCTGGCCCAGTCAGCACCCTTCTATCCTTGTCCAACTGATCTAAGGGGCAGCCATCTGACAGGACCGACCCTCATTCCCTTTCCCTTATGCAGGCTGTCTCATTAATTTTTTCCATTGCCATTTGTTGAGCCCAGTTTTCTTGTCTTCTGTTTTTTCTCTCCATTCTCTCCTTGGAACACTTTTTCATCCCCTTTCTATCCTTGGTTCCCTTCCACCCTCTCCACACACATACATTTTTTTGGTCTTTCAATATCTTTCCCTTTTACTATTTCCTTTTGAGCATTCCTTCTTATTATCTCCCCCTCTCATCTCCATCTTTCATTATTTATTGTCTTCCTCCTCACTCTGTATTCTCTCTGTATCCACATCTTCCTGTTTCCATCTTCATCCTCTACCCTTTCCTCCCACTCCTTCTGAGCATCACCCTCTGCCAGGCCCTTCAAGTAAGATACCCACCTTGAATATCAGCTGTCCCAGTAGTATAGAAAAACCCACAGCTTCTCTGGAATGAAGAGAGAGATTCATTCACATTCCAAAAGTGAGATGATTTATTCACCTGAATCCTTCAGCCCTTACCCTCCCCACTCAGTGTAGAAGAAGAGATATGATTTCTGACAGGAAATAAAAATCAACACAGCTGGAAACCACCAAGCAAATGCTCCATGGGGCAGAAAGTTGGCAAGTATCTGAAAGTGCTCGAGACTGCTCCTCAAAATGCAACAAAGGCCACTGCCAGGATGCTTTGTGAACAGGAAAGACACTTGTCCTCTTAGGATTCCTGCTGCCACATGGCCTTGTGGACTGACAGGTTTATGTGTTGTTTATTTTGAGCCATCACAAGATCCTCCTCTCCCCACACTTGGCAGTGAGTCATATGCCTTATTAGCCTTTCCTCATTAGCTTGTGTTGCTGGATAGATCCCCAAGGATTGGTGTGAAAACTGAAGACTTCTTTTATATCAAGATCTGGTCAATCACAGATACCCTGGCACTCAAAAAGAAAATCTCAGCAAGTAGGCAGGAAGGTATTGGGCAAATAAGGATGCAGGAAAGGGTTCTTTACCCCAGGCCTGTCCTGAGGATGTGACCACAATTAGACAGTGATGCTGGGTGACCTCTACCACCTTCCCCAGAAGTCATTTTCACCTGGAAATTTCATTTTTAACTAGAAATTTCAAAAACCTTTGTTTCTCAATACTGTCCTTGTTACTGCCCCAAGATAGATTGGTATTCCTTGAGATACTCTTTTTTAGAACACAACTCTGTTCCCTTTCAGAAAAAAAAAAAAAAAATAGGCTTCTACTTAGAGAACTGTTTTATCTCAAACACATATCTATTTGTCAGAAGCATCATACTAGAGCTGGAATTAATATAGGAGATAAAGTAATGTCTTCCAGGATATGAAAGTCCCTCTCCAGTCTGTTTTTACAGAGAACTAATAATTTTCCTGTCTGAGTTGAGTGGGCTATGGTACTCCAGGCCCCTCAGCCTATGTGGAGATGTGTCCAAGGTCCTCAAGAGAGACCCCACAACCCAGGGGCACAGAGACTCAGAATGGACATAGCCTCCCCAGTCCAGATGTCCAGACTTTAGGAACATGTCTCTCTCTTGGTCATGGGAAGTAGAACTTGACTGAGCTGGCACTGTGGCACTGGAAAAATGTAATTGAAAGTAACACCTAGACCCATTCTCCTGGATTTGGCAGGGCTGGAGGACAGATGGGGAGGTTATGTAATGATTTTATTACAGAGTATACTGACAAAGAGCAAGGTGTGATGTGATGTGGTGTGAAGTCAAGATAAGGGGCTGGAGAATACTCTGGGCTCCCATGGATTTCTTTCCTTGAGGACTAGGTCCTTGAAAACTAGAGGTGGGCCATATATAGAAATTTGGAAGACAGGATTTCTCATTGAAATGAAGTCTGTGGCCTCAGGATAGCTTGAAGAACTTAATTCAGGATTTTAGCCTAAGACAGATACGCATTCTAGCTTGAAAAAATTATTCCATGTCTGGATGACTATCTACCATGTAGGTTGTGTCAAAAGACAAATCACAGCTGAATTTATATGCTACAACATTTTATTTGGGACAGCAAAATTTTGCTGCAGCAAAGGAAGCCAGATCACTTGCAAGAACGAGAGTAACTTCCATAATTTGTCCCCAGGGCTTTCTATATAAACTTTTATCGATTTCTTCCTCTTTGGTCATTTCCTTGGTTATAAGGGCTTGACCAAAGATGTTGCTAGTTTCTCAACCACCAATAAAAGTCTCTCATTGAGGTTTCACAAGTTAAGTTGAAGTTCCAGATTTTCATCATCCCATTCCTGCTGGTTTTGTATCTTCAGTTGTATCATTTACCAAGTTCGTGTTTGTATAGTGGCATTTAAGAGTAGAGATACTAGAAATCAACGAGGGGTATTATGAATATGACTAAGAAGATAATGAGTGCCCCTATTAGGGCATCTCTGAGCCAAGGTCCCCATGACTCTAGAAGTCAGCTGAAAAGAGACTCAGACCAATTAGATTCAAGAGGTATATAAGTTGATTTGGCTGCTTCTCTAGCATGGGTTTCTGCTGCCACTACCTCTTGATAAACTTCGTTTTTACTGTCATTTACAAATACACAACACTCGGTGCCCACAAGTGCACACAAACCTCTTTGGAAAGCCAGAATATAGTTTAATGTTAATTAGTTTTACAGAGTCATTTTGTGATGTTCCAATATTCAGCAACTAGTGAGCTGATGGTCTGCGATAGGTGGGAGATATATTTCCCTAACACTAAAGCACCTTTTCCCATACCATCTGTAATCTTATAGTGTATTTTCCAACACAGGAGATAGCTGCCCCAATGACAAAGGGAACAATACCAGTAACAGAACAACCCATGAGTTTAGCCTGTGTTGTGGGTTGTTCTATGATCCACTTAGAGCTATCTCTTATCTGACAATGGTCTCTTCATGAGTTTCTATAATCTGGAAAGAGGTCATAAGGGCCCTCATGCTTCTAATTTTCCCTTTTGGAAGTTTATCATAAATAGTCATTTGGGGAATTGCATATTCTACATAACAGGAACGAACCCAATTTTAGGGTTCATATGTCTTCTAACCACAAAGAAAATAATGTCCTGGAAGAGCTGCTTAATAAGGGTATCAGTTGCTTGGCATGTAGAGCTATATGGGTGTAAATACCAGAGGAGAATCATAACCATCATAATCTTCATTGTTAGCTGATATCTTAGTCTCATTTAACATACAATTTACTTTGTCTGATGCTTCAGCCCACCAGAAATTTGTGCCTTGAGTGCAAGATGTTCTTATGTTATTAAAACCTTGGGGATGCTTGGAGAATAATGACATATCTAAAACGGTCTTGGCCCCTACAGTGTGCTCTTGGCTTATAAAAAAAGAAGAAATTTTGCCACATAGAAACTGAACTTTTAAATACACTACAAGGTGGCCATTTTTAAAAGAATAACTAAAATTATGACCAATAACACTATACCGTTGCCTAATGTCATGTAGATCAGTACCAGGACCTATCATGAGCAGTGAAAGCACTGTCAGAAGTGTCCTTAGGGCAAGGTCTTGATCAAAGAACCTCACCTGAACCTTATATATAGCACAAGTCTAAAATGTTCCTTGATTCTTATATTATGAAATATCAGAAATGGTAGTTCTATTCTCCTTCCCACAGGGCCTGAAAACCAGTAGCTGTCACGGAGATGAAGGAATGGCCCACAACTAAGGGTCAAGCTTGTGCCTTCATCTCAGAGTTTTTTCAGGGAAACAGGAACCTGCCCCTCCCTGGCTCCTGCAGCCTTCCTGTACCTGCAGTTGCCCTCCGTCCTCTCTGGGACTTCCTGGGTGGGCACCACTGCTATAAGTGAGGAGTCTAAATTGGACAGTGACTAGAGGAACCACAGAGGGAAGCTGAGGGACGCTCATCTTCTTCTTCAGTTGGGCCTTCCTCTTGATTTACATCTTCAGGGACAGGGACTCTGGCCATGGTTCCATGAGGAATATACATCCTGCCTCCTGTGCGTGATGGAAACGCGTTCCTGGAGCCATGTACTTCTGGACCAGGCAAGGCCATGTCCTGTCTGGACTTCTGTTTCCCTGTACAGTGGAACCTCTCCAATTTCCTTTGGGAAACCATTCCCATTGACAATCTAGAGAGGACAAAAATAAATTCTGATCAACATATGGACAAAGAGGCCTTTGGCTTTTTTAAATCTTCACCTCCAGAAAAAGCTCACAGTTGTTGAACATTTCTTTCCTCACTGGTCCCTTAAGCACACTTATGACTTTAATTAACTAGAAACTGACAGATCCTAAACCATTCCACATGTTCAGAATCATCTTCCATCTGGACTGGAGCCAAGCTGGAACCAGAAAAGGAGGTTAGCTTCTTTAGCCCAGGGTCAGTGATTGTTCAGCTCTTGTGTTAAAGTTAGGCTTTGGATAAGTTTCCAGATGTTTATCATCTGAAAGACCAATCTATCTTAGCCTAAATCTCTTTAAAAATAGAAAAAAAATAATGATGCCTACCTTAATCTTAAGGTTGCTATGGAATTAAATAAAATAACATAGATATAGCAGGTACACAGTGTCCAATAAGCAGTAAAATGATAGCAACCATCACATCTCTTAATATGGAGCTTGGCCCCAGGGAGCTCACACCTTCTGGGGTCTCTGGAAAACAGGAAGAGATAAATGACAGCAGCCAATATCCAGAGCCTGCAGATTTCTTGGCTCTAGCACAGCACATGGTTGGAATGAACCTTGTTTCCTACACTCCAACTCACAGGCTAAATTTGCAATTGAATGAGATTGGGATCCAATCTACTATATCACCTATTTCTCATGTGCTTAAAAAGCTGCCTTTGCAAGGTATGCCAAAGCATTTCCATGAGAAACACTTCATCAGCTGGGTCTCATCTCACTGCTGCTGCAGTGGAATTTTGTTGGAATTTACTAGATAACCAAGTAGGTATGCATAGGTGCATATGTATAATTGTTGGCAAACACATAACACCCACAAAATCCTTTTAAAGTATTTCCTTTAGAGATTTTACAAAACAGATTGATTGTTGCTTGGGAAACTGTGGCATCACTGGCATTGTCAACAATATTAGAGCTTTAATTCTATCAAAGTCTTAGTTTATATTCAAGCATATTGAGATAGATAGAGGTAGAGGTGGTGGTGAGTTAAAGATAGATAAGGGCCATTGAATGGCATGTGGTCATCATCAATGAAGAAGGAGGAATTGGAAAGGAGGAGTTTGAGGAGACCAAACCTGAAGCAGAAACCAATGCCCATTGCCATAGAGTAATACCAGTATAATGCAAAACTGGGCAGGTATGGTCCATGCCTACAATGAGTTTTAGAACCAATAGATTTGGCATCTAGGAGCACTGATAATGCATGTGCAGATCTAGGTAGAATTTCACAGAAGGCATATGTTTGGGATGGAAATCAGAAGAACCAGCTTTGCTACATGCTAACCACAGAGGCTTAGTCAATTCATTTATTTTTATTTTTTATTTATTTTTTTAAAAGATTTATTTATTTATTTATCCCCCCCTTACTGCTTGTGCTTGCTGTGTCCATTCGCTGCGCATCCTTTCCGTGTCTGCTTATCTTCCCCTTGCTGTGAGGTCCCGCTGCATCAGCCTCTCGCGCCGCGCGGGCCAGCCTGCCCTCACAAGGAGGCCCCGGGAAGCGAACCCGGGGTCTCACATATGGTAAACGGGGGCTCCATCGGTTGAGCCACACCCGCTTCCTGTTGTGAGGGCTTGCTGCATCAGCCCACTAGGCTGCACAGGCCAGCCTGCCCTCATAAGGAGGCCCTGGGAAGCGAACCCGGGGCCTCCCACACGGTAAACGGGGGCTCTATCGACTGAGCCACTCCCGCTTCCCAGTCAATTCATTTAGCTTCAACATTTTAGTATCCTCATCTATAAATTGAGAATAAAGATACAGATAATGGCTTCAAAGAATGAATAAATATTGCCTCTAATCAGTTATGCAAATATAAAAGACAGCTATTAATACATTCTGCAGGGGTCATAGGAAATGCTTAATTGTGAAAGGAGTAGCTGAGACAGGTCCTGAATTCCAACAAGCCAGATTCCAGCAGAAAATAATATTGAGCACATATTATAGAAAAAAAGGGATAACATGAAAAAAAATCACAGTAGCAGAGCATAGGTGGGGAGGGTGAGGCATAGAAGAAGGCAGAGGGGAGAAGAACCTGGGAAAGAAGACTGGATCCAGATTTTAGAGGACCTTGTGTGCTCAGCTGATATTTCGATATACACTCACTGAAGACATTAGAGCAAAGACATATTATCCAAAGCAGGGGCCACGAACCATCAGACCACAGGCTGAGTTGAATGCAGAGATGTTTTGTTTGTTTAGTAAGGTTTTTTATTATTATATAAATTTAATTTATTCTCTATAAATAAGGCCTGCCAGGTTCAGTTTGCAAGATTCTCCCAACTAATTTTTGATAATACAGATTTACACATTTATGCTAGCTTTCTACACCTAGAAAGCTCATGGGGTTTTAATCCCCAATAAAATAACGCTTTAAGAAAAAATAATTTGGTGCCAGGTTGAAGGATGCTATGAAGATTGGAAGAGGAGAAATAAGTTAAGAGGGGTGAATGCCACACACTCACACCTAGAGTGCCCCATAGCTATTTCTGGACAGAACCGGGCTGTGATACTGGTGGCCTTGAGGCAGAGGGGTCCAGGTTTAAGTGCTGCTAAACCAATTTCTCATTCATTTAACAACCAGGCTTGATCATCTACCATGGGCTAAGTCCGGCATGTAACACAGGCTGTTGAGACGTTTAAGGAGATAAGTTTGCAGGTGTTCTGCACCAGCTCAAGTTTCTTAGAGTGACTCATATCAAATAAATACTTATTTATTGAGATTTATTGTTCACTGCTCTATGCCAGCCACGTGCAGCATTTGAGAGGAACCACAAAGATATATTTTACACAGTTATGGCCTTCAACAAACTCACAATCTAGGTGAGAAACAAGGCATAAATACAGAAAAATTGAAAAATGGAGAGGTTATGTTACAATAGAAGGGATATCTCAAAAAAAGAGACACAATACTCAATCATATTTATAATAATTTATAATCTGAAATTACAGTCTTTTCTGACTTATTAAATTGTTATAAAAATCAAATAGGGAATGGATATTGCTCAAGTGGTTAAGCACCTGCTTCCCATGGACGAAGTCCCAGGTTTGATTTCCAGTAACTTCTAAAAGCAAAACAAACAAATGAAAAAACCAATTCTCATTGGGGAGCAGATGTACCTCAGTGGTTGAGTGCCTGATTCCCATGTACAAGATCCTAGGTTCAATCCCCAGTACCTTTTTAAAAAAAAGAATCAAATAAAATCATAGAAACAGAATTTTAGAGTGTAGGGACCTAAATAATATCCAATCACATCTTTAATTTCAGAAAAAGGGAACTGAGTGCCAGAAGGATTATGAAATATTTTCCAATGATACTGAGCTCATAACAATAATTTATATATAAACTTATTATTTTGTAACTTACACTTTCTTGTGTTGCACATATTTGTCTCCTGCCATCTAAGGGTTTATAGTGTCTTAAGGAGAGAGCCATTCAACACATAAGTACAAGAAGGATAGAGACACCAAACAGGGAAGGCAGTGTACTAGGAAAGCACACAACTGAGAGCCCTGACCTAGCCAGTGAGGTCAGGGAAGGTCCCCTGAGGATGGACATCTAAGGTCAGAATGGATGTAAACCCAATCTATAGAAAAGGCATTACACCTGTGGCTATGGATAAACTGGGACTAGAACCCAAGTCTTTTGAATTTAACGTCAATATTCTTCCTTTAAAAGTAGTGTACAGACTTGGGACTTATTCTCTCACCATAAACAACCATAAAAACTGCCCCAAATGTAAAAAGAACATGATCCCTGAGAAGGGAAAAAATGAGGTAAGCCCTACAATTACTCTGACTTTCAGCTCCCAGCCTGGAGGACCATAGCATAAGATAATGGAACCCAACAGAGCCTGACAAACTCATTTATTACAAAGCTACAGTAATTAAGCATATGGGTAGACCATATATATATATATATGAATTAAAAGTTCTTAAATTTATGGTTGGTTGAATTTCAACACGAGTGCCAAGACAATTCAAGAGGGAAAGGATAATCCTTCTAACACATGCTACTGGGACGAAAGGATACCCACAAAAAATAGAATGTATATAAAAAATAATTCACAATGGATCATAAGCCTAAATATAAGAGATAAAACTATAAAAATCTAGAAGAAAATATAGGGGTAAATCTGTGTTCCCTTAGATCAGTTAATGCTTCCTCAGATATGACAAAAAAATTACAAGTGACAAAACAGATAAATTGGATATCATCAAAATTAAAAACTTTTGTACTTCAAAGAACACCATCAAGAACATGAAAAGATCACCTACAGAATGGGAGAAAATACTTACATATTATGTTTTTGGTAATGGATTTATTTCTAGAATATATAAAGGACTCTTAAAATTAATAAATAGGCCAATAACCTAATTATAAAATAAGCAAAGGATTTACATAAACATCCTCCAAAGAACGTACACAAATGACAAATAAGTACATGAAAAGATGTTCAACATCATTGATTAAGGAAATGCAAATAAAAACTACAATGGGATATCACTTCACACACACACAGATGGCTACAGTAAAAAATTCAGACAATAATAAGCATTGGCAAGGCTGTGGAGAAATAGGAATCCTCATACATTACTGGCAGGGATGCAAAATGTTGCAGCCACTTTGGAAAATAATCTGTCAGTTCCTCAAAGTGTTTAACATACATATATCATATGATCCAGCATTACACTCCTGTGAAAACACATATCCAAGAGAAATGAAAACATTTGAACATGCAAAAACTTGTACATAAGTATTCTCAGAAATATTATTTACAATAACCCAAACTTTGAAACAACTCAAATGCCTATCAACTGATTAATAGATAAACAAAACGTGATATATCCACTGTTTTATTCAGCAATAAAAAGTGATGAAGTATTGCTACATGTCACAATATGATGGAACCTTGAGCTACTAAGCAAAAGACTTCAGTCACAAAAGGGCACATATTGTAAGAGACTTTATGTAAATGTCTAGTATAGACAAATCATAGATTGAATTTCAACACAAAATTTTAAGGATTTTAAAATAGATTAGCAATTGCCAGGGGCAGGAGGGAGGGAAAGAGTAGGGAGTGACTTCTAATGAGTCAGGGATATCTTTTTAGTATTATAAAAATATTTTAAAAATAAATAATGGTGAAGATTGCATAACTGTGAAAACACTAAAAAACACTGAAATGTAGACTTTAAAGGAGTGAATATTATTGTATATCAATTATATTTCAGTCAAGATCTTATAAACAAATATATGCAAAAGTAAATTGTATGACAATAATAGCACAAAGGACAAATATGGGCAATAAAAGCATACTGTCATAGATTCCTATATTTTACATGTATTTGCTAATATTATTTGAAAATACAGGTACACTTAGCAAATCCCAGAACAACTCACAAATAATTGAAACAAAATGGTATAACTAAGTAAGCCAACACTGGAGATAAAGTAGTAGTATAAAAAAATAATCCAACAAAAATAAAACAAAACACATATTACACAAAAAGAAAAACAGCAAGATGATAGTTTTAACCTAAAATTTATCAATAATAACATTAAATGCAAATGATTTAAACACTTCAATAAAAAATATTTTGTCAAACTTGACTATAAAAAGGAAAACTCAAGTATATGTTGTCTATAATAAAATCATTTAAAATATAAACACATAGAAATCATAAAGTCAAAGATGGGAAATGATATACCATGGTAAAATTACATGTAAGAAAGTTGGAATGGCTATAATAATACCAGAAAAAGTGATATAAAAAAGGGCTACTACCATGGATAAAGAGAAATATTTTGTAATGATAAAGTGATAAATAAATCAAGAAGATAAAAACAATTCTAAATGTGTATATGCAGAAACAGAGATTCAAAATACATGAAGGGAAAACTGACAAAACTGAAAGTACAAATAGACAAATTTGCAATTATATTTGGAACTTGAAATACTCCTTTCCCAGTAATTGATAGAAAAAGTAGACAGAAAATCAATAGAGATCTAGAAGGCTTAAACTGGCCTGTCAACCAATGTGGCCTAATTGAAATGTATAGAGCACTCTATCCAATAACTATAGAACACATATTTTCAAGTGCACATACAGTATTCACCAAGAAAGACTCATTTATTATATACTGGATCGTAAAATAAATCTCAATAAATTTAACTGGATTGAAGTCTTACAGAGTGTTAAGAATTATATTGTCTCCCCACAAAAAAAGACAAATTCAAGTCCTAAACCACAGTCCTGTGAAAATGAACTTATTTAAATGTAAATAAGATCATTGAAGATGTTATTAGTTAAGATGAGGCCAAACTGGATCCAGGTAAGCCCTATTCCAATATGACTGGTGTTCCAATAAGAAGAGGAAATTTGGACAGAGACTATCAACTGATGGAGAGACAGAAAGACCTACAATTGATGCAGGAACAGAGAGAAAGAGATGGCCATATGATGGAGGCATACATTGAGTAATATCATGGATTGTTCGAAAGCCCCTACTCACAACAGATCTGCTAGCATTTTTTTTGCCCATGTTCAACATCAATGGGACAGGGAAATACATTTTGCCTGCTGTGGTAGTTTGGAGCTGTATATATCCCAGAAAAACATGTTCTTAAACTTAATCCATTCCTGGGGTATGAACCCATTGTAAGTAAGACCTTTTGATGAGGTACTTCAGTTAAAATATGGCCCACCTCAATCAGGGTGGGTCTTAGTCCTACTACCGGAGTCCTTTATAAGTGGAATGAAACTCTGACAGACACATAGAGAAAGCCATAGGCAGCAAGAAGCTGAAATTCAGCAGAACCTGGAGAAGAACAGAGAGGCCAGGAAAGGCCACCACGTGTATTTTCATGTGACAGAAGAGCCAAAGACCAAGGATCATTGACAGCCAGCCCCAGAATGCCAGTTTTCAGGAAGAAAGTATTACCTTGATGATGCCTTGATCTGGACTTTATCCAGCCTCTAAACCATGAGCTAATAAATTTCCATATTCTAAACCAACCCATTGCATGATATTTGCTTGAGCAGCCAAAGGAAACTAAAACAGATATAGTGGGAGAAATTACAAAGTCACATAACAAAGGGTATGGATACAAAATTTTAATACAGGGAGTGAATAAAGAATCAAGAGCAATGAGGTGATCTGCTTAGGACCCTTACTCTTTCTTATCTGCTGCTAGTGGGAGTATATATTGATAGGACCATTTTAGCAAACAATTAGCATTTTCTAGTAATGAAAAACATGACTTACCCTATGACCAAGCTCTTGTGCTCTGATGTATATAACTTAAAGAAAGTTTCACATATATTCCAACATTTTATAATATAAAAGCTTATGTGCATACATTATTTCAAGCAATCAGTATTTTGGATGTGAATATTATTCCCTATAGCCCAGGGATGATGGATTGAGGGCCTGGGGTCTTAGGGTTTTTACTCTCAGACTAATGATCTTCATTGCACTACACTGCCCACACAGTCATGAAAGAGACATCACCCACTGTGCACGCCCTTGACCACATTGCCCCAGGAGAGCTGTGAGCAAATTCTCCCATCAACTTATTTGAAAGATAAATCAAGTGATTTCTCCTGATATTACTGATCCTCTTGGCTTCTTTTAAAAATGTCAAACACTGGCTTTCAAAGCTTAAATAAATACCCAGGTATATGGACACTAAAGGCAACACATCAGGGTATTTAGAAATGCCCAGATAATTGGTGGAAGTCTTACATCACTGTCTTAGGTTATATTTCCTAGAGCCTGAGATGGGAATTCTTGAGCAAGTGATTCCTTGAGGGATTACCTGTAAAGGATTGAGAGAAGCAGGAAAAGAGAGAAGCTAGCTGAACCTGTAGTTTCAAATGTCTAAACTCAGGCCAATCCCATGAGAAGCTCTAGAGCATCAATCAAATCATAAAATCTGCACCATCTTGAGATGAGGGTTGTTATTTTACACCTCGGCATCAGTCAGTAAGTGGCCACAGGTGACCCCCAGCAGCATATCCTGACAATGTGGCTTCTACCACCTAAGGACAATTTCCCAGAGAAGCCACTAGAAGCCAAGACTTGCAGCACCTGAGATAAGATGCACTAGCTCAGGAAAGGAGCTCTTGTGAGGGGGCAACAACTGTACCTGTTATAGTCACTACACTTGCTCTTTTGGTTCCTTCAGGAGCTCACATATGCCTACATGAAAGTCCAGGCTTCTGCCTTCAAGGAAGTATAAATGCATCCTTCTAATCATTGTTTTCAGAATCAAAGGCATATTTCAGGAGCCATGAGAATCATGGGACAGGACACTGGTTTCCCAAGATACTGATTGGTATGTACTATACTGCCTGATATTGTGTAGTTGAAAAGTGAGTGGTTTGCTTCCAAGGGGACTTTGGAAAAGTAACATATATTTACTGACCACAGTGTGGCCAGGATCTTAATGGGTACTATAATGTATGTTATTTTGTTAGGTTGCATGCTGACCTAAAGATATAATAATTTCTGAAGCCAATTTATAGATGAATATATTGAGGCTCACAGAGGCAGGATTAGGATGCAATAAGACTATCTAACCCCAACTCCTCATTGGCATGGATGATGAATGGGTGATGACATATAATCATCATCATCATCATCATCATCACCCTCATCCTCATCAATGTTGCCCTTTGTTGCTCACTGTGTCTTTGTACTTTTCTGCCAAACAATAATGGGACATTTTGTGAGTCATGCTGACGATTTGGTCCACCTCACTGGCCTCATTATTTCCTTGGAATCCTCCAATAAGCCTTAAGCATGGTGGACAATGACAGAGAAGCTTTCTGACTTTTCCATGCTGACTGGGGCAGAGGTGGTCAAATAACCATAGTCACAGTGCCAACCATAACAGGACAAAAACAATAAGGAAAATTTCAAGAGGACTTAACAATATAATGATGTGGCGTGTCCAAAGGATGCGAATTGCTTTCAAAGGGAAATACAACATACCACTTCCCCTTGAAACTGACTAGAATATGACAGTTTCCTTTAACATGAAGAAGAAAAGAAAGGCAGCTATTAAAAGTGTTAATTCCTTGTTAAAATCTTCAAAATATTTCTAGGAACATGTCATCTACATGTGAATTAGGCCTACACAGAAATTAGAATCATTCCAATAAAAATGCTTATTAGTGAAGAGAGTAGAATTTAAGACAGAATCAACAATTCTGTCTCAGAGAACTTGGAATGTGTTTGGGAAACAGAAAGGAAGAAAGAAGCCCATGACCCAGGATTATTACATGAAAAAATCACACAGTACAAGACCTTACCTTTCCACTTGCTGAGGGAAAGCTTTTTGTTGACTTCTCACTCTAGATCAGGTACTGTATAGAAACTGAGATGCAGTGAACTGGTTAAGACTGTAGAATCTGAAATGCAGAATGTAGACACTGAACAATCATTGACAACACCAAATGTTGGCAAGGAGGTAGAGCAACTGGAGCTCACATCCATTGTTGGGTGGAAGTATAAAACGGTACTTTGAAAAAGATTCTGTCATTTTTTTATATAATTAAATATGCACATAACTTAGGACCTAGCAACTCCACATCACATCTGCCTGGGTATTTACCCAAAAAAATGAAAATATGTATTGACACAAAGAGAGAGTAATTTGGGTGCTGATGTAGGTAACATTAAATGGGAAAAGATATGAAGTAAAACTTTCTGGGGTGATGGCAATGTCATTATAGAGATTAGCATTATATAAGTGTCCTCATTTGTCAAAACTCACCAAATATTCACTTAAGGTTTGTACATTTCATTGTACATAATATTTACTTGAATCCAAAATTATAAATGAATAAATAAATAATTATTGAACTCCAGTAAATAATATTCATGTTTAAGTAGTGGGAAGTGTACTGATATCTACAATATGTTTAACATCTTTATTGGGGTATATTTTATGTACAATAAACTTCACATATGTAAAGTATACAACTTGATAAATTTTGACATATGTTTACACTAATGAAATATCACTGAATCAAAAAAATGAGCATACCCATCAAGTTTCCTTATTCCTTTTTATAATTCCTGTCTCCTGTCCCTCCCATTCCACCCATTACTTTCCCTTAGCAGCAACTGATGGACTTTCTGTTACTACAAACATATAGAAAAATAGTTTAGGATTTTAAATAATTAATTTTTAAATTAGCTTATTTTTCTGACCACTTTTACTCAGCATAATTATTTTAAGTTTCATTCATATTGTAGCATGCATCATTAGTTCTTTTCTTTTTCTTTTAGTTTTGGGTCTTTAGAAGAACCACACATAAAATACAGGATTCACATATTCCACCCTATTATTAACAACTTGCATTGGTGTGAAACTTTGATGGTTTGATGATAGCACATTTTTTTATAATTGTACTATTAACTATTATCCAGGGTTTAAATTAGGGTTGTGCAGTTCCATAGATTTTTTAAAAATTTTTATTCTGTTACCAATATTTCTTTTCTATATATTGTTGAGGATTATTTCATTGTATGTATATACCACAGATTGTTTATCCATTCACTTATTGATAGACATCTGGGTTACCTCTAATTTTAGTTTTTACAAATAAAGCTGCAATGAATATTTGTGTACAGGTTTTCTATAGGTGCATGTTTTCATTTATCTTGGGTAAATACCTAGGCTAAGGCATATGGGAAGTGTATATTTAACTTTTTAAGAAACTGCCAAATATTTTCCCAAATGCTTGCATCATATTATATTTCTACCAGCACTTCATGAGAACTCAAGTTCCTCCACATTCTTTCTAATCTTTTAGTACCATCAGTCATTCTAATAGATGTGTAGAGGTATTTCATTGTGGTTCTAATTGACATTTCCCTATTGACTAAAGATCTGGAACCATATTTATAAATGTTTATTTGCCATCCTATATCTTCTTTAAAGAAAAATCCATTCAAATCATTTGCCCATTTAAAAAAATTGTTATTTATTTTCTCGTTGAGTTTTGAAACTTCTTTATATTCTTGATAAAAATTCTGTATAAGATACATGATTTGCAAATATTTTCTCCTAGTTTGTTGTTTGTCTTTTCATTTCCTTAACAGTGTCCACAGTGTCCTTTACAGGGTAGGTTTTTTGTGTGATTATTGATTTTTAAAAAAATTTCTTTATTTTTAAAGGAGCTTTAGAATACATAAATGTTACATCTAAAATATAGAGGATTCCCATGTACTCCACCCCCTTCTTCTCCCACGCTTTCCCACATTAACAATATCTTTCATTAGTGTGGTACATTTGTTACAATTTATGAACAAATATTGAAGCATTGCTACTAATGGTCTATAGTTTACTTTATGGTTTATGCTTTGCACTGCACAATTTTATAGGTTTTGACAAAATATATAACAGCTTGTATCCATCATTGCAATATCATGCAGAATGATTCTAATGTCCCAAAATGTCCCATGTTACATCTATTGTTCCCTCTTCCTCTCCCTCAGAACCTCTGGTCACTACTGTCTTTATATAAATATTACAAGTTCTTCCATTATAGAATAATAATAAGTCTACTTTAGTTTGTAGTTGCATTCTCCCCTTATGTTTGTTCATTCCTCTATCTTGAGGATTCTGGGATGGTGATGCCCACTCTGCTTCTTATTGAGATGGGGCTTAGATCCCTTGAGGCAGATGGTTGGAACTGTCTTGTTTGCAGTTGAAGACTCTCTGCTTCTTGGGTTGGGCATTTTCCATCATTATCCTTTTGTTAGTTGTTCTTGGTGTGTCCGATGAACTGGGTAGTAAGTGTTGGCTGCAACTCTGCTGAGATTCAGAGCTCAACTGACATATGAACAACCAGAAGATTTAAGTCTCTGGGATATATATTTAATGGGTGAGTGGTAATTATATATTCAAATAAATGGGACAGAAGAACCATGTGTAGGAAAATTATAAATGAGTCTAACTCTGATACATTGGGGGGATAGGTTATCATATATTCCAAGGTAATGCCCACAGATGGGGTGCCTATTTCCAGGGGTTGTCTGCCCAGCTTAAAGTCTAGGTGTCTCTAGGGCCCTCAGGAGCACCCTTGCTTGAGGCACTGTTTACTGTGGCAGACAATGAGATCCTCCTGAGATGTGCATTAGAGTAACCTTTGGAAAGACCTCTCACCTCATTTTGAAATTTCTTAGCCATAAAAACTTATTTGTATTTAATATTTTGGTTTAAATACCAAACCTTTTGGTGTAGGTCTTTTTCCAAATGCATCACTAGTTGGTCCTTGGTAATCCCTCGGTTCCAGGGAGGCCCATCTCTGGGATTCACGTTCCACACTAGGGGAAAGGTAGTGAATTTATATGCTGAGTTTTTCAGGAGGTAACTCTTAGGCAATATACATTAGTAAAGTAAGTTTCAATTTCCTAAGAACAAGGTTCGTAAATACAAGCATCAGTATCAAGGGCCTGGCATATTGGTCTGTCCTTCTTCACTAGGCACCGCGCATGTCCTCTAATATGAGAGAATGCTGTAGAACTCCCCAGGATGGGAATTCCATTGGGTATTCTGTGGTTTTCAACCCACCAAGACAACACCCATGACCATATAAACACATTCATATTCCATAGAGGCATGCCGCAGGTGCACCCCTCATCATACATCCTCCTGCCATCGATACTGTACACCAGTGATCCTCCCCTGCCACAGTTACAACCCTTCTGCAATCCAAAACCTGCCCATAAAAGCCAACAAAAATAAATAATACTAATAAAATTTAAAAATTAAAAAAAAATAGAAAAACATTTTTTTCATTGTACATTTCACCACCATAAGATCTGTTATCTTTTATGCACATTGACAATTTCTTCTGTATGTTCCCCCAGTGTCTTATTTTTTTTCTCTTTATTTTCCAAAAAGCTTTAGGTTACAGAAAAGTCATATAGAAAATATAGGGAATTTCCTTATACCCCAACCCCTCCTCCCGATATCTTCCCTTACCAATAATATCCTACATGAGTATGGGACATTTAAATCAATGGTTTACATAATGGGTTACCTTTTGCACCGTACACTTTTATAGGTTTTGACAAAATATATAATGGCCTGTATCCATCATTGCAAGATCATACAGAACCATTCCACTAACCCCCAAATGCCCTATATTCCACCCATTCTTCCCTTCCCCTCCTCTCAGAACTTATGGCAACCACTAAGTTTCAGTTTTTGAAGAATAAGCTTCATAGTAACATGCATTAATATTGAAGCCTTGACATACTGTCTGCAAGAAACTCACCTTAGTGGTTTTTTAAAAACGAAGTCCAATTTATCAATTTGTTATGTCAAGGATTGTGCTTTTCAGTGTCATGTCTAAGAACTCTTTGCCTAACAAAAGTTTTTCTGACAATATCTTCTAGAAGCTTTTTTGTTGTCAAGCACCATTTTCTAAAAAGACTCTCCTTTCTCTGGTGGTTTTCCTTTGCACCTTTGTAAAAAATCACTTGTGTATACATGTACAGGTCTACTTCAGCTCTCTATCTTGTTCGACTGATATTTGTTTGCCTTGAATATCATGCAAAACTGCCTTTATTACTGTAGCTTTATGGTAAGTCTTAAAAACAGGTAGTGTTATTCTCCCAACTTTGTTCTTCATTTTCAAAGTTGTTTTGATTGTTCTAAGCTCTTTTCATATCCATATATCTTTCAGAATCATCTTGGCAATTTCTAAAATGTTCCTTCTGGGATTTTAATTAGATTGCATTGAATCAATAGATCAATTTCAGGATAATTAATGTCTTAATAATTTTAAGACTTCCTAGCTATGGACACAGCATATCTCTCATTAATTTAGTTTTCTTTAACCTCTTTCAACAGTGTTTTGCAGCTTCCATCTATAGGATTTTAAAGACCTTCTGGCAGATTTATCCTTAAGTTTTTCATATTTTATGCAATTTTACAAGCCATTTATATATTTTTTAAAATTTTCGCTTATTCACTAGTAGTACATAAAAATACAATTATTTTCTATGATTCAATGCTATATCCTGTACCCCTTGCTAAACTTATTTATACTGGCAGTTTTTGTGGATATTTTATTGGAATTTTTACATGATATCTGAGAATAAAGATAATTTTATTCCTTTCCAATCTCAATGCCTTCTTTTCTTTTTCTAGCCTTAGGAGGAAATAATTCAGGCTTTCAACTATAAGTTTGTTGTTAGCTATTGGCTTTATTGTAGAGTCTCTTCATCGGTTTAAGAAGTTCCCTTCTATTAGAAACTTGTGGAAAAATTTTGTCAGGTAGAGATATTGGAGTTTGTCAAATGTTTTTCTGCATCTATTAACATATTTGTATAGTTTTATTTATTTATTTTTTGTTTATATAGAAAACTACAATGATTCTCAAATGTTAAACCAAACTTGAATTCCTTGGGTAATACTCACTTATCACCTTGGCAGGCTTATTACCTCTTTGTTTTGTTATTTTTGTGGTTTCTTTAGGGTTGATAGTATAAATGCTTATTTTATCCCAGTCTACTTTTATGTGACAGCATTGCATTTCACATGCAGCATAAGAACTTTGAATTGTGGCCTGGAAACTCTCAAGGCAGAAATTAGGTCAATCATAAGGCTCACCTCATTTACTTCACATGTCTCAGAGATCTCATTCGTTATTTGCTGCCTGATGTAGAGTGTCTTAAAAGCCTTTATTTCATTTTGTCCAGTTTTTGGTTGTTTCATTCAGGAGGGTAAATCCAGTCCCTGTTACTCCTTCATTGTAAGAAGATCAAGCTCTTAATGGCTGAAGTTAATTTTGCAGTGCAAAAGCAAAATGATTTGATAGATGGAGAAATGGGAAAAACATGGATAGATAGGTGAAAGGAGATATATAATAAAACATTAAAGGTAGAATCTGTATGTTTAGTATATGCTGTTCACTGTAAAATTCTTTCAACATTTTGCATGCTTGACTATTTTTTAAAAAGTTGAAAACATGTATGCTATAAATTTGTATAGCTCTGCGCTACTCATTGTGTTATCTTGAGAGGTCACTTATACAAATCATTTTTCACTGTGAGCATGTCCTCTGGAGAGATGTTAGTGGAGGCCTAAACAGACTGACTGAGGCATTTTTCTACCTCTAAGTGTGAAAGCTTTGGAGGCAAAGGGAAGTGACTCCCCGGTCTTTTTCCACCTCCATTCCTATCAGCTCCTGTTCGTATGGCCCACATGGTAGTTCAGATGAGTCTCATCTCAGGGGCGAGCTGGCCAGTGAGGGCATGAAAGGAAGTGAGGGGGGATGAGAAAAACTAACAACCTGGTAAAGCAAACAATATACTTTAGAGGGTCATTTGTAAGGAAGAGCTGGTAGAACTATTAAATTTCCTTCTGAACCCTCCGTGTAGACAATTACAATACATCTGGCCCCTTGGTGCTTGGGGCTGAATTTTATTTCCTTTATCATCATATGTTGCTTATAAATGGATCGAAGGCAACAATTAAATACTTCCAATGGAGGCTCTAAAATGTAAACCATAATGTAAACCATTGACCATGTTTAGTAGCTATGTTTCACTATTTGTATATCAGTTATAATAAAGGTACCATCCACATATAAAAAGGTATTAATATGGGGGGGAGTAAAGGGGGAGGATGTTGTGTATATGACAGTCTCCTGTATTCTGTGTGTGACTTTGCTGTGAACTAAAACTTCTTTGAAAACAAGATGAAAAATAGTGAGCCACTGGGGAATGTGTGGCAGAAGGTGCCACAGTAGAGACAGGACACCAGATATTGTGGTGATGAAAGGAAAAACGTCAAAAAAAATTTTTTTATACTTTTCATTTTTTAAATATCCCAATCTTTAAATTTTATTTTATTAAAAAAAATTTTTTTTATGTATTTTATTTCTTACATTTAAATTTATCATTATTGTTTCATTTTCCTATTAATTGTATTTGGCTATTGTAATGGCTTCATTTTTGAAGAAGCTTTGGATCATAGTAGGTTTACAATTGGGGCAGAGGAGGATCATTGGTGTGGGGTGTCAGTGATGGGGGATGCATGGGAGGAGGTTCACCTAAGCATACAAATAAGGTATGTAAAAATGTTCAAATATTTATGGGGCATTGTCACAGTGGGTGGAGACTCACACAATAACCTAGATAAAACGGAATTCCCATCCTGGAGAGCTCTGCCACATTATCTAAGGGAGCAGCAACAGTCCCCCAAGTGCAGGGGCAGTGACTGGCAAAGGAGAATGATCCACTGATGGGCCCTTGATATTGGCGACTAGGCTTATGAGCCTTTGCTCTTGATATTGAAACTTAGCCTATTATAATGGGATGCCTAAGGGTTGCCTCCTGAGAGCCTCCTTGTTGCTCAAATATGGCCTCTCTCTAAGCCAAACTCAACATATGAATGCATTACCTTTCCCCTGTCATGGGACATGACTCCCAGGAATGAGCCTCCCTGGTACTGAGAGATTGCTACCAAGTACCAACTAACAATGCAACTGGAAAAAGACCTCGAATAAAAGGGGGAAAATGTAAAGACAAATGAGTTTATATGGCTAAGAGACTTCAAAGTGAGTGGGGAGGTCATCCCAGAGATAACGCTTACACACATCTCAGCAGGATTGCATAGACTTCCAAAGTGGATACTACCCTAAATAGTGGGGCTCCTGAGGGCTCTGGAGACACCCAGGTCCTATGGTCAGATGGACAGCTCCAGAATTTGGTGCCTTGCCAGTGGGCCCTACTTTGGAGTTTGTGCTCCTGACAGTGACAGAGTGGGACTCAGTTATGTCTTCCCTGCACATGGCTCATCTCTCCCTTATATTTAAACCTATATTTGGTGCTGGAATTTGAAAGTGTACATCCAGAGACTCGAGTCTTTGGGCAGTCCATGTGCCAGCTGGGTCCGGAACCTCGATGGAGTTGTAACACCTACTCTACAGCTCATTGGACTCACCCAGGACAACTGACAGGGAGATGATGATGGACAATGGTCATCCCAGGGAATGGAGAGAGTCTGCAGCTGCAGGCAGGATAGTCCCACCCATCTTCCCCATGGGATATAAACCCCCTTTCAGTTGGAGGTGCAGTGGATGTCACCATCCCAGAATCCTTGGGATTGGGGGAAGAGCTATGGACTAGAGTGGACTTACTGGTATTCTACTATAGACATATTGTGAATCTAGCAATGGAAGAAATTACAACATTAATGTGGAGTCAGGGGTCACTGGAGCCTCTGGGGGCAGGGAGAGGGAAAAACAGTTCTAATACGGGGGCTTTTTTGGGACTTGGGAATAGCTGTGAGTGATGTTGCAATGACAGATATAGGCCATTTTGTATCATCGCATAACATGCAGAACTGAGTGGGAGAAAGTATAGACTACAGTGTGAACTATGGTCCATGCTCAATGTCAAAGCCCCAGGATGCGTTTGTCAACTGCAATGAATGTGCCACACTAATGAAGGATGTTCATGTGGGAGGTTGTGGGAGGTGTGGGGAGTGGGACATATGGGAATCCCTATTTTTGTGTATGAAATTTATGTAATCTAATTATCTTTTTAAAAAGTCTTTAAATAAAATACTCAACATAGATGAATTACATTTCCAACTTAAAAGGTATAAAAATAAAAAAGAGTAATCTGTACATAAGTTGGAGAGGAAGGAAATGCTGAAAACAAAATCAGAAATTAATTGGATTAAGGAAAAAAACAGAAAAATAACTGATCTAATTAATAACAGACAAACCATAGACCAACTAATCAAGAGAAAGTGTAGAAGTATTTAAAAAGTAATAATTGAGTAGGAAGAAATAACATTAAAATTAAGGAAATTTTTAAAAATTACTATTTACACATACCTATAAAGCAAATTTGAAAACTATATGAAATAGATAATTTCCTAGAAAAATACAAGTTCTAAAAATGTATTTTTGTAGAGATAAACTTAAACAGACCTATTCAAATAAAAGAAATACAGAAAATTATCAAGGTTTTATCCCCCACACATAAACACACAGAAAATACCAGGACCAAATGGTTTCACCAATGAATTCCACCAAAGAGTCAAAGATTGGATAGTCTCAATGAAACATAAATTATTACAGACCAATGAAAATGAAGGGACTATTCAAATTATTTTTATGAAGCAAGTGTAACATTGAAATATTCAAATTATTTTTATGAAGCACCTGTAAATTGACCTAAATCTGATAACCATAACAATGACATAAAATGATAAACTAATCCCACTTATAAATATTGATTCAAACATCCTAAATAAAATGTTAGTGAATGCATCTAAAAACACCATTTGTTTAAAAAATTCAACTAAAAGGTAGATATTTTATATAAGAACAGATTTAATAATTTTAAATTTAAATTAAATTTAATTATTTAACTATAAAATTAAAATGCAATGTTTTATTATTTGTAAATATATATTTTAGTGTATATATGAATATATAATTTAGCAATGATATTTCTAAATATGGTATGATTCACAAACAGATTTATGTATAACAAATCTAATGCATCCTCTCCCTTTCTCTCTCCTTTTTGGTTTTTGTCACAGGAGCTAGTCTAGCAGAGTGGTTACTAATGTGGTCTCTAGACCATGTGTCTCTGAATTTCTAATCCCTATCATGTGGCCTTAGAAATTTTTCTTAACATCTGTATGACTACATTTCCTCATCTGCTAAGGTAGGGTTAATAGTAGGATATACCTCCTGGGATTGCTATGATGAATCAATGTTTTAATGCATATAAAGCACATAGAATAGAGCTTGCCAGGTAATAAGAACTCAGTAACTGTTGGTTATTGTTCTGTTATCAGTCAACACTGAATGAAGTGCAAAGCTTCAAGTCCAGGCATCTGGTAAAATATACCCCCTAGTCACCCCCTTTCTGTTTTGGATTTGTCATGAAATCTATCAAGACACTAAATCCCTCCTGAAGTTTCAGTTCCATGGCTTCGTAACAGCTTGCTATCAAAAATCTCAAGTTTCCTGTAACTCAAGAGCACTGTAGCTTAAGGGATGTTTTTGTTGTGATTTTTGCTGCTGCTGTCTTCTCTTGGACCCTACTCTTTCTAACCCTCAACTCTTAAAGATTCATCTTACTTTGCTTCTACATGGAGAAGGGGAAAAAAGAAGCCTATATAGGACAAACTGATTAAAAAAAAACTCTGAATAAGTTCCTTTCTTATTGGAAAAATACACTATCCTCAAAATTAAAGAAGAAAAAAAAATTGATGCCCTTGAAAAGAGTATATTGGATATTTAAATGCAATGTCCCATTCCCTTCAGAAATAGCTAGAAACTTTACAACCTGTCCCTGTCAAAATAGTTCCTGTCTTAAAAAAATCCAAGCTTTAATGGAGCAGAACACTTTGAACACCAATTTCTAGAATAATTTTCTGATGTAAATTTAAATTTGTTTCAAGAATCATTGCTAGAAATCCAAAAACCTTTATTTTTAGAATCAAAATAAGCCAGGAGACTTCTTTCATATTTTCATCATTTAACCTTGTGTTCTGGCCTTACCCTCCTTAGCCTTACCTCACCCACCATTGCCATATCCACCTGGACCCCTTGTAGGGGTCTGAATTTCCTTACTATTCATCTTAACTTCCCTGGCCATGACAGAGATCAGAGATCTTTCCATCTATGACAGTTTGAAGCTGGGTGGAGCCCAGAAGTTCATGTCTTAGAGCTAATCCATTCCTGTGCATGTAAATCTATTTCAGGTGGGAACTTTTGATTAAATTACTTCAGTTAAGGGCCTTTAATTAGATTGCCTGATAAAGAATAGGTCTCAATTCTTTTTACTGGAATCCTTTATAAACAGGAGAAATGTGGAGAGACAGAGTAAAAACTCATAGAAGCTGAGAGGAAGTCCCAGAAACCGGAAGCCAAAATCAATGGAACCTGGCATAGAGAAAGGCACACGAGCAGAATGAAAGACAGAGGCAGCTAGAAGCTGAAAGCAACAGAGCATGGAGACTAGGAGAGCGCCTAGGACCTGACAACACAGATCTCATTCTGTTTCTGAGCCCCAATCCCCACACTACCTCTGACTCTCATGCTGCCTTTCTGCTTTGACCCCTGTTCCCCTGACCTTCTGAATGCCCCATTGTTCTCTTAGTCCTGC
>JAQZBX010022653.1:0-31396 GCA_029593785.1 Cabassous unicinctus | reverse complement strand
CATGCTGGCCCAGCTGCCCTGGGCACTGGGCAGTGGTGCACAGTCAGGGGACACTTGTCTGGCCTCTCCTGACTCCTCCTGAGCCCCGTGTGCTGGCCCGGCTGCCCCCGGGCACTGGGCAGTGGTGCACAGTCAGGGGACACTTGTCCGGCCTCTCCTGACTCCTTCTCCTGAGCCCCGCGTGCTGGCCCGGCTGCCCCCGGGCACTGGGCAGTGGTGCACAGTCAGGGGACACTTGTCCGGCCTCTCCTGACTCCTTCTCCTGAGCCCCATGGGCTGTTGGAGCTGCTTGCAGGCCATGACTGGCCCCAGCAGGGCAGCACAGCTCTGGTTCTGCTTTAGGCCATGGCTCCCCCTAACCCTCCCCCCAGCTGCCAATGAACATTCAAAAGCCAGGGGGGTCTTCCGTCAGATGGTTAACAAATAAAAACAATTCCAGACCATAAAATCACTTTACGAATTCCGAGGAGGTTCTGACGTTCCCACGATGACTATTATAATGCTGCTGTTCCTTCTCCTTCTCCTTTTTCCCTCCTCCTCCTTTAAGTGTCAAATTCGCTTAAAAATTTTACTCTATTTAGCGTCCCTGCTTGTCTGGCACCCTAAGCATGAGCTTAACCTGCCGTGCAGTCACCCGGCACTGCGCCCACACTTGCTCCTGGCAAACAGCTTCCAGCTGTCACGTGTGCCCTTGGCTCCCAGGACCAAATCCATCCGCCTAGGACCTCAGGCCCCAATTCCAGGGCTGTCAACAGGGTCATTAAGCTGCAGATATGGGTGCAGCTGGTCTTCCTAGAGAAACTTGAACCTGGAGCCCAGAGGCGCAGGCACCGGTCCCAGTCCTGCCTCTAACGGGCGCTGCCACCGTGGTCAAAGCACTGCCCTCTCAGGACTCGGTTTTCTCAGGGGTAAAATGAGGACATTGCCTCATCCCCCGGGTCCTTCCATCAGCTGCAGACTCTGGCTTCACTGGACAGGGGCTCTTCCATCCCCGCGTTGCCTCTATCATTCCTGATAGAGTCAGGAACTGGGAGAAGGCTAGACGAGGCAAGAAAGTGAGAGAAAGCTGCATAGCAATTCACCTCCCAAATTAGGGATTTGGACCAAGTTCAGGGCGAGGGGACAGTCACACTCAATGCCCAGACCTGACATGTCAACCACGGGATGAATTATTTTTACTTCTCTGAAAAAGGACTCTGCTATCGCTTCACCCCAAAAGCCTGCTGCTTCTTAAAACCACCAGTGTCACTGCCAACGTATGGAAAGTGGCAATGGGCAGGATGTGGTTTGAACTGACAAAACGAGGCAGCCCACTCCTCATTAAGGGTTTGAAGTGATGGCAGGAGCGGTGAAAAGCTCAGACTCTGTCTTTCTAACTGGGGTCCCAATGACCAGTTAAATCTGCATCAGCCCAGCTAATTGCTTTGTTCCAAGAAGGTAAAACAAACAAGTCAACTAGCAATGTCTCTCACTTTCGCTGGTAAAATGTGCATCTATGGAGCTTACACACTTTAAGAAACTTTCTTCTAAGAACCTAGAGAGATATGTAAGCCTGTACTGGTATTCTCCTTTTCCAGATAACAACACTGAAATGCGGCTGTGCTTGGGGAGGTGGCCTAGGAATCCAGCACTCCCGATACCCGATCTAATTGTGTCTGGTTCTTTGGGCTCCTGTAAGTTGAGCTCCATGTCAGAGAACAGAAGCAGGCCTCCCGGGCAGCGTTTTCCTGTGTCATCGCAGCACGCCCCATACCGCATTGCCATTGCCTCGACTTGGGGCTGCATCCCCCGCCCCCAAACCAGGTGCTGCATGAGGCAAAGGTCATGCCTGCTTTCCCACATGCCCTGGCACAGACCACCCTGCTGGCCCCTGGGGACACGCAGTAAGAGTCTGCTAAATGAACAAGTGGTTATAAATGATGAAAACACCCAGAGACACTCCTCTCCAAAGATGTAGGTACAGAACTTTCTGAGCTGCCATAGGATCTTGAGGTACAAAGGTTTCTGCCCTGCCTTTCTAAGCTAGCCTGATGAAAAGCCTTTGGCTTTGTGTTGTGGATTGAATCGTGTACCCCCAAAAGACAAGTACAAGTCCTAACCCTTGGTCCTGTGAATGTAATATCATTTGGAACAAGGGTCTTTGAAGATGTGATTAGCTAAGATGAGGCCAGCTGGGTTAGGATGGTCCCTAGTCCAACTTTTGTATGTGGACACACAGACGGATACAGGGCAGACGGCCATGTGAACACAGAGGCAGACATATCTACAGCCAGGGAGCCCCAAGGACTGGTGGCAAACACCATATGCCAGAGAGGCCAGGAAGGCCTCTCCCCTGCAGGTTCAGAGGGAGCACGGCCATGCCGACTCCTCCTTTCAGACTTCCAGCCTCCAGAACCTGGAGACAACGATTCTCTGTTGTTTTGAGCCACCTAATCAAGGTAGCCCCAGGAAACCAAGACACTTTGCTTTTCTGGAAAGGATAAGTTGGTGTTAAAAGGACAAATGCTTAATGAGTACTGAGAAGTTGACAACGGTTCATAGTTCTCAGAACCATAGAAGTTGCTGGATGTGACCAGTTTATATTCCAGGACCATTTCCTTAAGGTAGCACTGCCTCTCCTGTTCCAATGATAGGGACCTTCTTTGGTATGTTTGTTGACATGTAATGTCTTTATCAAGAGGAATTGCTTTTTACTTTTCTTCCCCCTGTGTACAGTATACTTTATTTATGATCCATGGCAAGGTAGGGCCCTTTGAGCCCCTCCCCTTCTTCAGGGGGTCTGGGATGGAAAAAGTGGAGGATGGGTGACTCTCGGTGTTGAGGGATCGAGTTGGGGCTAGGACTCCCTGGCAGCTGATGGCCTCGCTCTTCCTCTCATGCTGTTGCTGGGGCTGGGGGTCCAGGGGGCTTTTACTCATTGGAGGCCATGTGGACCAGGGACATAAGGTCCACCACCCTGTTGCTATAGTCAAACTCATTGTCGTACCAGGAAATGAGCTTGACAAAGTGGTCACTGAGGGCAATGCCAGCCCCAGCATCAAAAGTGGAACAGTGGGTGTCGCTGTTAAAGTTGCAGGAGACAACCTGGTCCTCAGTGTGGCCCAGGATGCCCTTCAGGGGGCCATCTAATGCCTGCTTCACCACCTTCATGATGTCATCTTATTTGGCTGCTTTCTCCAGATGGCAAGTCAGATCCATGACAGACACATTGGGGGTGGGGACAGGGAAGGCCATGCCAGTGAGCTTCCTATTTAGCTCCAGGATGACCTTGCCCACCACCTTGGCAGTGCCAGTAGATGCAGGGATGATGTTCTGGGCAACCCTATGGCCGTCACACCACATTTTCCCAGAGGGGCCATCCACATCTTCTGTGTGGCGGGGATGGTGTGGACAGTGGACATGAGTCCCTCTACAATGCCATAATTGTCATGGATGACCTTGGTCAGGGAGGGTCAGGCAATCAGTGGTTCAGGAAGCACTGCTGATGACCTACAGAAAGTTGTCATACTTCTCATGGTTCATGCCTATCACTAACATGGGAGCATCAGCTGAAGGGGCAGAGATGATGAGTCCCTAGGCACCACCCTTCAAGTGAGCCTTCTCCAGGGTCATGAAGACACTAGTGGACTCTACAACATATTTAGCACCAGCATCACCCCCATTTGATTTTGGTAGGATCTCACTCCCAGAAGATAATGATGGGATTCCCATTGATGACAAGTTTCCTGTTCTCAGCCTTGACAATACCTTTGAACTTGCCATGGGTGGACTCATACTGGAACATGTAGACCAAGTAGTTGAGGTCAATGAAGGGGTCACTGAAGGCAACAACCTGCACCTTGCCGAAGTCCAAGCAGCCCTGGTGACCAGGTGCCCAACACGGCCAAATTCATTCTTCCAGCCTTCACCACCATGTCTCAGGGATGGGGCTGGCACTGCACGAATAGCTGCAGCTGTCTGTCAAACAGAGAGGAGCAGAGAGCCAAGAGGAAGCTCAGCGTCCTGGCTCCCTTGTTGACTGGCTGGCTTAAACACCTTCTAGGTGGTTATTCTTGTGGATGACTTTGCTAGAAGTGCCGTGACCTCCTGGGCCTCCTCATCTCTAAAGTCTGGGTGACAATACTAGCCCCCACCACGGGCAGTGAAGAGGTGGAGTGGGTCCTCCATGGAGGTGTTCACAAGGCTCAGCACGGCGTGAGGCCCCTCGGGTGCCGCTAGTGCTGCTCTCTCAGGGTTCTTTATGCAGCATAATCGTTTTTAAATCATAAAATCTCAGCCTGCTCTTTTTCTACATAGACATTATCCAGAGCAGCAGACTTTGTTTAATGTTTCCCTGGCTTTCTTCCCTGTTTTCCATTTCTGGGGAGAGAGGGTTTGAGGCAGAGGGAAAAGGAAGGACCCCCCCATGTGGTGAACACCAGCTCGGCAAACGTCCAGCTTAATTCACAACACTCGACCGAAATTACTTTTTATTTTTAGTGCACGTGACTATCTATGATAAACGTTACACAGCATATCAGTGGGGGCTGGGGGGAAGACAGCTCAATAAATGGAGCTAGTATAATTGGCTCATTATTTAGGAAAAAAATGTGCATTTATTTTTATCTTTGACCACACAGTAAAAAATTTACAGATGGATCAGAAATTAATGCCCTCCCCAATTCCAAAATCAAATATGTTATTTCAGAATAAGGAATTTCTTTCTAAGCATTAAAACAATAGGAAAACTCAGACAAAACTATATAGAGATTTTGCCACATAAAATATAAGCCTATATAATCATAAGAATAATGAAATCAAAGGGCAAATGTCACACCGGATTATAATATTTGTAACATGTATGAGAACCCACTTCATTGGATTGTCTCTTTCTTCATTTTTAAGAGCTCTTTGTATATTAAGGAAATCAGCACTTTGTGTCTCATATGTGGCATATGCTATCTATCTATTTCTTTTGTGGGAGTCCCTGTTTCAAGGAAGCTTTTAACCTCTGTGGAGTTGAATCTGTAGAGCTAATTGAAATTAATTATAAGCTGACTTCATTCTATATATACCTACATAGTCATCTTTGATGTCACCTGAGATCTGCATCTTGCCAAGAATAACATGAACTGTTTGCTATCCTTAGAGTCTTAGTTAGTGGGATTACACAGAATTTTGTATCTATGTTCTGCTGCTGCCTAAATCAAAAGAGCTGATAACTATTTTTGTTGGCATTTTGACAGAAAGCTGCCACTCTTAAAGCTCTGTGTATTTTCAATCCATGCCCTCATTTCTTTGTCTGAAATACCAACTTTTACTGAATGTTATCAGAGGAGAAGCCAGAAAAGTTACCACGTCCATGAGTTAGTAGTTCCATGTCAACCAGAAGGCACTGAACATTCAGTGATATTCTTCACACCTTTCAATGTCGCCCCCATCCCTGTAGTCCAGATATTAATATGCCCAATTCCTTGATTGGTTTCCATTCTGATTTTGAAAAGTGGGCATGAGGAATTTCCAAACAAGAACTAGAACAAGTAGGCATGGAATCCGAGGCTCCTGAGTTCATGAGGTGTCTCTAAATCTCCGTGAAGTTTTTATTAGCTTCTGGTAACCAAGAATGAAAGAAAGAAAAAACCAAGTCATTTGTTAAAGTCATGAAGCTGAACTAAATAGATAAGGTCCTCTAACTGACCTCAAGGAAGCTCAGGGACACTATAGATCAGCTGCTAAATGACTTGTGATGTCTAGATTTAGAGTAGATGTCTGGCTCCCTAGCAAATTTGTCTGCCCATAAATTTCTTGATTAGGCTAAAGGCCTCTGCCAACATATCTAGACCTTCCATTCAGTATGTCCTTCAATTGAGCTAATATCATGACTGAAAGCACATCTAATCTGGGTGACACAATATTTAAATTTAAAGTTGTGCTCACAGCTCACTTACAAGAGATCGATTTATTAGTCTAGGCGGGAGATGGAAATCACCAAGGTTGTGGCTATGACGTTGTTGGTTTATTAATTGGAACCTGGAGCTGTAGGCAAGAGCGCCATCTGACTTCCTGCTGCCTGCCAAGGCTCCCTTGTTTTAATCACATCTGTGCTCCCTTACAGGAAAGTATAGATAAACATCTATATTTGGTGGTCCAGTTCAGGCTCCACAAGACATCACTGAAATATCCAAGGTAAATTCTTAGAAAAGTCCCTGGAATTGAAGATAAATGGAGAGCTTTTCACTGTGTCTAGACACCAAAAACAAGGGTTCACCAGTTGTCTCTTCAAAATGGGACAGCTGTGTGAAATTCGTGACTTGTTTACCAACTTTTCCATTCATCAACTCTTGGAGGTAGAGATATATGGACGACATACTCCCTTGTAAATTAATATATTGCTTTAAAAAAAAAACTCTTAATAGACTTTTCCATCAAGAAAAATAAGCTTACAGTAGAAGAAATGTGAAAATCCTGCTCAGAAATAATTAAAAAAACAAACCAAAAAATTTCAAAAAATGTTGATTGTCTGAAACGTTCTTTTCCCAAGCAAGTAACCTATTTTCTTCTGAGTAGGAAGCTTCTCCTACTGTGTATAACTAAAGAGCTCTCTCAACCTGGGAGAGTTAGAATGAAAATAAGTAAGTATAACCTCTAGATCCTGCCAAAACAGAATCACTTTGGGATAAAATTACTGCTGCCTGTGATGATTCCTTAACAATAGTAAAATCAAAGCCATTGAAATTGGATCAAATATCCCCAAACATCTTATGTCAATTGAACATTAAAGAAATGAGACACAACTGCTTGATTTCTACTTTTGTTCCTAAATAGTAAATGGATCTCTTTCTTCAATCTTCATGTGGACAAAGCTCCTCTTAGGGCCAGTGCTTGGAAACAGTGTTCCCTGAGAGTCTACCATTTGCACACGAGTTCATATTTTGATTTGCTTTCCATTTTATGAATTTCCTTCCCATCTCTTACCTTCCCCATCAGCTTTCCAATTCCCTGAGCACCAGAGACAAATGTAAGACTGACCCCTCTTGCAGTCAACTGAGAGAAGACCTAGAAATTCCCTTCTGTGGGGCAAGCAAACCCTGTTTCTATGTAGGACAAATCAGAATACACCAGATCGTCCCTCAGATGATTTATACAGGCACAAAATAGGGAAAATTCTTCTTTAAATTCCACTGAGTATGGAGATTGCTTGTGTACTGGGTATAAATTTCATCCCACAAACTCATTTCTTTGATATGCAAGGAATAACATGCATCTTTATTTTGTTTAAATCAAATCAAATGAGATGCTATGGCTCCCTCCCACTGGGCTGGCAGAAAACTTAATCTCATTCTTGACTGGCCAGTGAGTTCTCCCATTCCCTAGGACAGCAGAAACTGGAAGTCTTTGCCTAGAAATGGAGGATAAGACAAGATCACCAGTCCATCATGGCCACCACATATATCATTTGCCTTAGCCCAGGTGATCCCTTGAAGGAAGGTGATGCTGCTGCTTCTGGGCCAGGTTTGGGCACAGAACACTCTTCCAAGTCTGGGAGTCCTAGGATCCAAGATTCAGCCTTGCCTGGTGCCCCACCAGCCATCGCCTCAGAGTTCTGCCCCATTGCCAGGGTACTGCCAAGTAACAAGGATTGGGCTCTGCTTCTCAAGGGATAGAACACATGGTGCCTCCTTCCTTGTCTAACTGGAGTACTCTCTCTCTCGTTCTCTTTACAATGAAGGACACCTTCCCCTCCCACCAAATGTTCTGTCTTTTCAGCATCTGTTCAGTCATGCCCAGTTGGTGACACTCTGTGGTAGAGTAACATTACTTGCCTCAAAGGGACACAAATCCCCCTCATTGGTCCCTCAACTTAATTCCCTCCAGAAACTCCCATTTCAGTGAACACAGAGCAACTTCCACTTTCCCTTGCATTCCAAGCCTTCTTGACAAGGCCTTGTCATTGGTCTTATTTCTTTACTATGCTTTTAATGCATGTTCATGTCTTTAAACATGTTAAACACACCTATTCCATATTTGGTCTCAAATAATTACATCAGGAGTCTTCATTCTGTGGTTGTTGTTTCTGTTGACCCTCACTTATGGTGGCTTGTTTCCTTGTTTCCTCTTGTGTTTGCTGATGTCCTTTGTGAGTGTATGTATGTATGTAGCTTCATTTGTGGGAAAATCTGGGTTTGAAGTGTGTTCCTCCCATATCATTCAAATAGGATTTCTTACTCTATCCTCTCTTGTGGTCATTGTGATCAGATTGTTGGTCAGTTCCTTGGCCACTTTGATATACTATTTTACCCAAGTCAAGGCTTGGATCTGCAGCATCTCAGAATCCTTGCATGGAAGGAGGTTTTTATGTTTTAATGCCATCAAATAAATACTTTTTGATCACCTACTGTGTACTTGGCTCTAAGTTAGACACTGGGTATAAAGTGGTGAGCAAAACAGACTTGCTTCTATCTCCAAGGCTTCCCTGAGTTACTTTTGGGAATGGAGACCTGCTCCCACCAACCCCCTTCCTAAAGTCCAGAAGTTTCCAGCACGTAAACAACTGTGGCTTGAAAGTTAACCATGCCTGCTTCACAGTCCCTCAGAAGGGGCCACATTTCCCCACTACTGTCTGGGAGAATTTTTTTTGGTGCTCAAACTTCCTCAGTATGTTTTCTTTGAAGATTTATTGCATCATTCTCACCCCAAGAATATACCATGGGAGGTGCAGGGACTAGTACAGCAGTCGCTTGCATGCTCAATCTCAGATACATTCCCTGTCTTTCAGGGACTGTTTTGTGGGTCCTGGAGCTGGATACCTGAATACTATGATACCCTGATGTCTCCCAGATGGGCTCATCCAGCGAATCACTGGAGGGAGACCAGAGGCGGCAGGTGGAGAGAAGCCACTTTTCCTCCTGCCTCGCCCTCTGGCAGGGGGCTGTCTCCAGCTCCAGGGGCCTTTGTTGCTTGGGCAGTGTATCAATGTCCTCAACAACTCAACAACTGCAGCAGGCTCCAGCAGTGTCTCTGCCTGCCTCCTCCCTCTTCTTCCTCCTCCTCTTGGGGCAATAGCAGCTTCCTGAAGTTTCCAATCTGTGGGTTATACCTCACCTTCCCCTCTTTGTTCCCTAAGCACTTCCAACACCTCTATAACTAAATTCCTGCAGTAAACACCCTCTGTCTGAAATACCTAGTACAAGTGCTGGTTTCCTGACTGGACTTGACTGATACAACACAGTCTCTGACTCTGCTATCCAAAGTCTGACTCAGCTCCTCAGGTCCAACCTTCCATCTCCCCCACTGCAGGCACCAGTGACTGGGGCTGCAAAGAGAGTTGAGGGTCAGGAAATTTAGAGCTAAAAAGAACCCACGGGGAAGCAGCTGTGGCTCAATTGGTTGGGCTCCCATTTACCATATGGGAGGGCCCCGGGTTTGATTCACGGGGCCTCCTGGTGAAGGCAAGCTGTCCCGCGTGGCGCGGTGAGCTGATGCAGCAAAATGATGCAATAAAGGAGACAAGCAGACAGAAAAAAACACAAAAAAGCAAAATGGATACAGCGAGCACAAGCAGCAAGAGGGGGATAAATAAATAAAATAAAATAAATCTTAAAACAAAAAAAAATTATTAAAAAAAAATAAAGAACCCACGTAACTCACACATATTCTATGAATGCAATCATATACAGTACTTATAGAGGAAAAGAAAGGAGATTGGGAGTCAGTACTAAATTCAGGTTCTGCCACTCACAGGCAGAGTTAGCTTAGGCAAGACACTTTGCTTATCAGCAGCTCAGTTTCCTCATCTATTAAAATGGTATAGTGATACTTTATAGGATTGCTTTGGAGACCATCTAAACGTGTGAAAACGGATAGGGTTGATGGGAACACATTTTAGTGGGTATAACTAAGACTGCCAATTTCTAAATGTGAATGTGGCTAAAAGGGGTAGTCTAGGGAGGTTAAAAAAAGATTAAAATGAGACAATGTAGGCAAAGCATCTGGTGCACAAGGCAAACCAAACATATTAGTTCTTATCATTCTTCTTGTCAACAGTGCCTGCCTCCCTACACACACACACCTAGGTTTAGGCTGTAGTCCTGAGCTGTGTCATAGCAACATATGATGTGCTTCTGTCCATTTCAAAACTTCCAGGATGCTTATTCCAGCCAGGCGTGACCTGTATAAAAGTTTTGGCCAGGTGCGGAAGGTTCTGAATCCATAGATGGCCCAGGAGATGGGACCGTGGGAGAACATTATGCTCTTCGTCTGGCCCCAGCTCCATCTAAGCACATGATTCCCACAGCTTCAACATCTGTGGCCTTAGCTTATAACCACAAGGAGCTGCCAGCTATAAAAAGTAAGATGAAAATGCACTTATTTTACATTTGTCAAGGGTTTGATCCTGATAGATAAAAATGGTCATAACTCCTGGTATTTCAATTTGCCCTTCTTTGAACACAAACAAACAAAAAAAGATTGCTGGTGACAACCCAAACTCAGACAGAGGGAGACGGTGAAGGTTTGGTTAGTTTGGTTTGAATCCGTGTGGAAGTCTAGGGAGAGAGGCCTGCAGCATCTGATTCCTCCCCAAATATGCAAGGGCACTGCCTGCTTGGCATCTCTGTGGCCACTTAGGAACATTTGAAAATAGTTTTTCAAAGGAAGTAGGCAACCTTTCAAAATGTCCATGGAGCGCGAATGAGACGCAGAGCCGCGTACAGCCTCACCCTGCGCCAGGGGAGCTCTGGGCTGCACAGCCAGCGCCGCGTGCCCGTCTTTGGCGGCCTCTCTTTTCTGGTCACCAGCTGCTCAGAGCAGAAACTGGCTGGGCAGCAGACCGAAGATGCCGCCTGCCAAATGTGTCCTTGCATCTCCTCCTCCTCACCTTCACCAGCACTGTCACCTCCTTGTAGCCAAAAAAATCTGGACTCCAGAAAAAGAGCAGAATTCCAGGACCGACCCACTCCCTGTGTGAGTCATCTCACCTTCAGGCCGAAGCGGGTGCATCTAGAGTGCACGACGCCAACAAACAGCCTGAAGAGAAACTGTCCCGGGGAGCTCTAAACAGCAATGGGGCAAAAGCCTAAATTACAGAGTTCTCACTCCACAGGGAAATGCAAATTATAATTTTGCCTCCTCCAAAAGCCCACAGACTGATTTTGCCCTCCATCTGCAAAATGCATCCGTCCATTCTCCGGAGGACGTCCCCAGTTCCCAGCGAGGCCGTCCTGGGGACAGCCAGTCAGCTCAGTGTGGCAGCTCGTCCTGCTGGAACCCTGGGGGGGGGGGAGAGAAGGCTAGAGAGGGGGAGGAAAGGAGGGAGGGAAGCCTGGGGAGAGGGAGGGAAGGAAGGCGAGAAGAGGGGGAGAGAGACAGGAGAGGGAGGAGGGAAGGAGGGGAGAGGGCGGGAGAGAGGCAGGAGGAAGAGAGAGCACTGCTCTTGCAGTGTTTTCATCAACCACAGTTTTGGGCACTAGCTTTATGCTAAGCACTGTTGAAGTGTTGTGTTTGTTTTTTAATATAAGAAGTAACCCTCACCCTCCTAGAGTTTCCAATCTAGTCAGGGGGAAAAAAAATCCATATGCAACAATTTATTCAAGCACTTAACTGTGCCAGGAGTGACTCAGGGCTGTAGAAATTCAGGGAAGAGGGAGCCAGATGAGAGCTGGAAGAGGAGAAGCTTCTGGGAGGAGGCTGAACGTGAGGGTGGGAGGAGAGAATGTTCCAGAATAGGCAAGAACAGGAGCCAAAGTCCTGGGGTGGCCCCGGTGGCAAGGAGCCTGGCTCCAAGAGCTTCCCCAGCGGCCTCCCGCTTGGCTTTTGCTTCCTGACCCGCACCGCGCACCCTACTGCTCCTGAAGGCTCTGAAGGCTCCGGGCAAACCCTTCCCAGGTGGAGGCGCCTCACCCGGCGCCCTGCCCGGGCCTCGTCCCCCCTCCTCGGCGGACGCAACAGCTCCGCGGCTGCCCGGGGCTCTGGGGGCTCCCAGGGGGCTCCCAGGGCAGGGGCCCGGCACCAGGACAACCTGAACTGGAAAGCGGCCCCTCGCAGGGCCTCAAGCCAGGCCTCCTCCATGGCCTCAGGCACCATCGCCCCTTGGCTTAGCCGCCCTCCAGTGTGGCCACGAAACGCAGGCTGAAGAGCTGTGGCCGGCGCAGCCCCTGCCTTCGGGGTTGCTGGAGCCCCCGCTGCTTCCGGCCGCATCCCGCTTGCCCGCGAGGGCTGTGCTCCGGAGCCAGCTGAGAGGACGCGGGGCTTGGAAACCGTCGGTCCTGCCTGCGCGCCCAGAGGGGGCTGCCCTCAGCGGCTCCAGGCCCGGAGAGACCCCGAGGCCCGGGCCCGCCCGCGTGCCTACCTTGTAACATCACAGGCACTTCCCAGCTCTGCCGTGCGCTGGGCCCGTCGCGCCTGCGGCCGCCTCGGCACGACCTGCGGGGCCTGGAGGCGCGGGGCGGGCAGCGCGGCCCGCGGGGAAGGTTCGCCTCGGGCTCCCCGGCGGAGGGCGGTGAAGGGGGCGGCGGCTCCCCCAGGCCTTGAGCATCGCGTTAAGAATCGACCCTTGAAGCGTTTGAAGCGGAGGACACACGGGCTTAGATACGCTTGTTGGAGAGCGAGCCCCCGAGCTGTGATATTTTTAGCTATAAAGGGCTGCGGGGTTAAGGAATCACTCCTTACAGGTCTTGTCTCGTAGGTCCTCATCCATCAACGCCCATCGCTAATTCATTATCCAGACGCCCGCGGCTCTCGGATTTGTGGGACCATTCAAGTGCGCAGGGGCTCCTGCACGGGCACCCTTTGCCATCCCTCTGACCTGGGGGACTCTGTCACCCCATGTCCCCGGCTAAAATCAGTTTTCTCCTCAAGTCATTTGGATTTTTAAATCTCTATTCCATAACATGCCAGAACTAGGCTGCTGTATACTTGTCCCAACAGATGATGGGTGTAAATCATTCCATTAGGTTATTACCGGTGAATCAAAGCCTCTGTGTGGGAGAGCATCCCATACCCAAGGCTGCTGATTTGCAGCAGTGCCTACTAACTTCTTCACCTGCACAGCATCCCAGAGCCAGGGGGCTCGCCAACAGCCCCTCCCTCGTTTGAGTCCTCCAGCCACCAAGGCATGGGCTGTGGAGGCAGCCCAGACCGGACCTCAGCCCTTCCATTTGCAAGCTGTGCAACCTTGGGTCAGACACTTAACCTCTCTGCACCTCAGTCCCATTTATAAAATGGGAATTTTAACAGTATCTGCTTCATATGTGTGTTGTAAGGACTGAACGAATCAATGCATGGCAGTGCTTAGAGAACAGTGTCTGGCACATGGACAACAGGCAATTCATGTTATTGATTCCCCCTCTTCTTCTTCTCCCTCTGGCTACTGAGACATGGCTAGAATCGGACTTACCTCTTTCCCACAGACTCACCATAATTCTTTGCCCTTCCCTGTCCTTGGAAAGAGCACCTCGTTGTGTTCCAACATCATGAAGTTCCCATTTGTATTTCTTCCCAGTTTAATTCCAGAATACCTACAGGTCTCCTTGATTCTTTGGATTGTGTCAATCACCAACTAGTTAGTAATTATAATGTTTGCGCGGATTTGGGGTGAAGTTCCTGGCAGTGAATCACCCTAAGTAATTGTGTGATAAGAATTAACCCAGTGGCGTTTGTATTCCCAGTTCTCAGAATATTTTAAGCAATAATGGCTGGTGAATGAATAAGTGATGTTAAGAGCAACAATAGAAGATGCTGGCTGGGCTACTGTAGACTCATTATTCCATCATGCACATCACATATTGAGTCAGCCTGGTACAGTTAGTGGTTGTAAAATGATCTCATTTAATTTACTAAGTGTGAACCTTAAATCATACTGTAAAGCTGAACAGAGTCATGAAATCACATCAATTAATTCTGGTCAATTGACCAGATACTCTGCTGCTTGATAAACTTGAAAATGCAGTGTTTATTGATTCAGATTAACCGAATTTAGGAAAACTAAATTTACAGACTTACAAAAATTGGTAAATTAAAAGTTATTTGACTTGCAAAATCATTCTTCAGCTTTACAGAAAAAGATCCATTGGAAGTATCTGCAAATTGCAAATTCCCCATGGGTGTTACAAAATTCAAAGTGCTGAAATTTATTTTTTCAGGAATACATCCATTGAGTAGATAAACTAAGCTAGATGACATTGCTGTTTAATTAAGTAGAAATAGTCTAAGAACAAATGTAGGTGCTAATATTGAGTACGTAGAAAAGAACAAATGTGAGAATGTAGAACTTGTCAAAGACTAGAAATATAAAACTGTATTAAAAGTGAAAGATATGACAAAGAACCAAAGATGTCTGAAGAGGAAGGTGAGAAGGGCAAGAACGTTAGGAAGGCTAAGGCCCAAAAGGAACCAAGTCTCTTGAGAAATTCCAAAGACAACAAAAAGCGCTGATGCTTTTAGCCCTACGTTTAGAAGAACAGAGAAAGGCTGGAGCAAGCAGCACGACATTAGCAGGTGACAGAGAGGAACTGCTAAACTACTCGGCTCTGACAGGACCTTTGTCCTAAAGGTAGAGCCAGATGCCGTAGGACCTTGACTTAAAACTCAGCCGCCACTGCTCTACCAATTAATTGTCCTGACTCCCCCCTCTCCCCCCGCTTGGTCTCCTTTGGGATCTTAACTGGTCACTTGTTTGTCTCAACATTGGAATCAACCTTTGCCTCTCATTCTTCAACATAATGTTTGGGCCTCTTGAGGATCCAAGGTCTCGTTTCCCTGAAGACTCCCAGACAAGTATGTTTATGACTCTTCAACCCTTTGGCTCAGTGCTTTACTCTCTCTCCTTCTTTCCTCCTTTGATAGATTTAGTAAATCTTATTGATATTTGGATCAACAGTTCCTCTGTGGACATATCCTGAGAAATCCTGCATTTGGGCAGATTCATAGCTAGTTGAATAACTGTACCCCAGGACCACGGCTCAGCATCAACTTGTAGAGACATTTCTAGTTCTCTCTAAACCAAAAGGTTCTGTACTGGGCCCTGGTCAGTTCAATTTGTTTTCTTAACAATGTCTGGGCATAAGGCATAGAATCCATATCTGTCCATTGGTAGTAGAGAACGAATTAATAGAATGGAAGGCAGAGTCAAAATTCAAAATATTCTGAACAATGATGGATAGTTTTTCCTTTTTCATTTGAATCATGTACCATCCTGCATTTATGTTTAAAAAATAAATTGCATAAGAGCATAGCAAGGGAGAGCTGATTCGGCAACGGTTAGGCCCATAAGCACGACCTGAACCAATGTAATGATGTGAATGCAATCAAAAGCTAAGTTAGGGGAGCAGATGTAACTCAAGCGATTGGGCACCTGCTACCCACATATGAGTCCTGGGTTCGATCCTGGGTACCTCCTCAAAACAAACAACAAACAAATGAAAAAACCAACTCGGGGGAGCCGATGTGGCTGAGTGGTTGAGCACCAGCTTCCTGCATATGAGGTCCCGGGTTCAATCCCCAGCCCCAGTACCTCAAAAAAACAAAGAAAAAAACACAAAACTCCTACATTAGTAGGAGTTTATTGTCCAGATCGTGTGTGGAGTGCATATCCAATTCTGGATGCTACATTTTAAGAGGGCCATTTGAGACTAAATAATGTGCAGAAAAGGGCAAAAAAAATCCCAATATATGAAAACTGTTTGCAGATATTACATACACTTAGCCAGAATAAGAGAAAACTCTAGGAAAACAGTGATTGATTTGTCTTCAATATATAAAGAATTATCATGTGTAAGTTGTGTAAAATTTGATCTGTGCACTCAAAGTCTAGATGGCAAACCAAAGGGTAGAAGACAAACTTCAGTTCAATAAAGGAACTTTTTCATATTTCATAGGGTCCAATGATGGAACAGGTTTTCTCATAAGTAGTAAGCTCCCCATCATGGAAAGTGCCCAAACAGATGCTGAATGCCCAAGAATCAGGGCTAAAGAAGGAAAGCTAACATCAAAGAACAGATTCTGCTCAGAGTCTAAGATTTCCTCTGGTTGTCTGAATATTTAATTAGGTGTAGCCACCTCATTTGAGGGTGATAGCTGGTGTTTCCTAGCCTGCCCTCTCCACATTTCACAGACTCTTTCTTCCTGCTGAACTCTCTATGAAGTTTCTGCTTTTAATCTTCAGTAAACATGGAAGTGGAGAGGTTTCAACAGCTGCAGCCGCTGAGGCCCCCAGACTGCCCTGGTCCTTGCTCCTGCCCTTCCTAAGGCTTGTGTCCAATTCATTTCTTAATACGGCAAGATACCTCCATATCTTTCCAACAAAGGCCTCTTTTCATTTAATCTTGCCTGACCTGGTTTTTGCTACGGACAAATGAAATAACTTTAACTACGATATTCTCTTACAATAAGATAGCTCAAGTTTATTTAAGCAGGAATTTTTGTCATAACTTTATAATATACTTCTTTTCCATCCTTATACCCTGGGCATGGAACTCCATAAACATTCAGGCAAAAGGACAGAGAACCAGATAAGCCTCATAGTAATCCACTCTCAAATATATGGAATCTGGAAGAACCCAAAGAAGGTCACTATAAACAGAGGTATTTATATTTTAATTTAAAAAATGCATTCCCTGCAATAGCACATTTTACTTAGAAGGCAGCCCCTCCTTATGCAAATGCCAGTTTCTCCCTGAAAAGTCTCACTAATGGTGTAAGTTTTATACTTATCATTTCTGGTCTGGAACCAAGAAAATGGCACAGCCTCTAAAAGCTTACTTGTTACACAGCTGGCCTGACAGTTAATTAATGGGCTTTATTAGGCTGGAGGGCAGGAATCTTCCTGAGCCAAATTTAGGACGTTATGGGTCTCAAAAGTCGAGTACTTTGAACGAAGCGCAAACATTGTGCTGCTAACTCCCCAAACTCTTGGCAAAGCATAGCTTTCTGTTTTGAAAGAAACGGCCTCGTGTCTCTCGTGAGCAAAGTCCTGTTAGAGATCAAAGCAATCTTTCATAACCTCATTTTGATAAGTTAAGGGAAAATGAACCAGAAACATAAGGATTAAATGTCCCTTAAAACCCCCTTGGGATGTAAATACTGAGAAGAATGTGCTGGGCCAAAGTGTGAATGGGATTTTAGCAAATCTCAACCACGCAGGGAAAACAGAGCAAGGCTTCTGACAAACTGAGACATGTCTGGGTTTGCCTCTGCCTAACTGGCCTGCGTTACGGTCCACAAGGGGTTTCACAATGGAAAGTGCACATGGGCTCTTCCGGAGGCCGGCTCCCGTCCATGCGGCGTCATCTCTTTGGAAAGGACCAATCATGACCCTTTAAATTTCAGGTAGCCACTTTTGTTTTAAGTCAGTTATTATGCAAAGTGATTCTGTACAGCTATAGATGTCTTGTAGGGCTCCGGACTTATAAGAAAAAAGTGATTTTGTTTATGTATTTGTTTTTCACTGAAAACGCAGCTCTCTCAAAGCGGTTTCTATAACATAGATGACATCAAAGAGGAATACTAATTCAATCTGGCTCAAATGTGCAAGGAATATTCCCATGTAAGACCACAGAAATTTTTTTATTTTTAACTTTCTAAAAAATCATTTTAAACCTACAGGACAGTTGCAAAAACAAACAAACAAACAAAACAAAACAAAAATCCATACAGAGATATGCCCCTCGCCCAGATACCCAGATCCTCAAACTTTTCACGTTTTGCCACAACTGACATATAAGACCGTAGAGTTTTAGTGTTAGAAGTTGCTGTAGCTCTACCCTGCACGTCTCTTTTCCCCAGCATGATAACACACACACACACACACAGTTAAATAACAATCCCTACAATCCATCTTCCATCTGTAGATCCATCACCACTTCCCTGAATTGGAACTGCAACTGTTACCTGGAATTTCAGTGCTCTCAGGCCATGAAAGGAATAAGCAAAATGGGGGGGTCAAGTGCTTGCTGGAGGGGGTTGGCACTGACTATTGAGAGCAGGTGGGAGAGCTACCACACAGTGTGACCTAGAACAGTATTTGTGGAAGCTGGGGGCTGCCCTCCTAGAGTGACTATTTGTACTTCCTGCCCTATAGTAAAGGTTAACAATGTTCTACGTCAACCCCACATGGGCAGAATCACCAAGAGCTCAAACTGCTCGGGTCACCTTATCAAAAAGTCCGAGTCACCTTATCAAGAAAGGAAACTCAACCAACTGAGGTGCTGGCAAAAGACCAGGGAGATGGAAGGAGTAGTTATTCAACCAGCCTTGTTCCTGGGGCTAACTGCAGAAAAGCTGACTGACATCTTCACCAGTATTTCCTTGCACACCACTAGTGTGTAATCATTTCCTCCTTTTTCCTGTTTAAATAGAAGTTACTTTTTTTTGTCAAGTTAAAAATCCAACCTCTGGACGGAGTACATAAGAAACCTTTACCTTTTTTTCAAACACAGAAAATATATTCTTTCATTCAAGAAATATTTATTGTGTGCCCATTATATGATAGATACTATTCAGTATGCTGTGGCTATGGCAGAGAACAAAATAGAGAAAGTCCCTGGCCTCGTGGAGATGACCATGTAGTAGAGGAAGACAGATAATACACAATATGTAGATAAAGTATTAAGTGGTAATAAGAGTTCAGAAGAAAAATAAAGCAGATTAAGAGGACAGAGTTTTATGGTAAGTATGCTGTTTTCGATAGGGTGGTCAGGGAAGTTCTCTGTGATAAGAAGATATTTGAACAGACTTGAATGAAAGGAGGAGGCAAGCCATGTACATCTCTGGAGTAAGAGCATTCGAGGTGGAGAGAAGAGCAAATCCAAATACCTTGAGGTTGATGTATGCTTGGTTTGTTTGAGGAACAGCAAGGAAACCTGGGAGGCTACAGTGGAGTGAATCATGGGAAGGGTGGTAGAAAATGAAATCAGAGAAATAGTGGGGGTCTGTGTCACATAGGGCCTGTGGCCACAGTAAGGACTTTATTCTATAAAGCTAATAAAACCTCGATGCCAAAACCAAACAAGGGAAGAAAAAGAAAGGAAAACCATAATAAAATAATAAAAATCATAAGCAAAATATTAGCAGATTAAATCCAATGATATACTAAAAAGACCAATTTGGATTTATCCCAAGAATGCAAGGATGGTTTCTGATGAAAAAAAAATTGAATGACATATACTGCTTTAACAGATTCAAGGGGGAAATCATCTGATTATCTCAATAGTTGCAGAAAAAGCATTTGATAAAATTCAACACTAATTCATGATGTTTTAAAAAATCTTAATAAGCTAGGATTAGAAGGAAGTTTTCTTAACCTGAAAAAGATTATTTACCAACAACATCCTAAATGAAGAAAGCATTCCCTCTAAAATGATGAATAGCTCAAGGATGCCCACTCTCAATATTTCTGTTCAACATTGGAGGCCACTACCTTTAACAGTCTTCCCTGAATTGTGGAGGAGAAGCTAGAAACTACATTTCTCAAAATCCCCTTCTCTGTATGGCTCTGCAATCATGTGAGATCTGATAGGAAGAAGGTAAGTTGAGACTATTCTTCTCCAAATATGGATGAAACCAGGTGTAAAATCTGAAAATGAAATTAAGAAAGCAATTCCACTTACAATGACCCCTGCTGGAGATTGAATCATATCCTCGATGAGAATGTGTTCGAATTCTAACTCCCAGGCCTGTGGGCATGAACTCATTTGTAAATAGGATACTTGAAAATCCTGTTAAGATGAAGCCAAATTGAATCAGGGTGGGCCTCAATCCTGTATGACTCCCGTACTTGTAAGTGGAGGAAATTTGAACGTGGAACTGGAAGCCACAGGAGGAGATGGAAGAGACAGATTGCCATGTGACAGAGGCAGAGAGTGATTGCCAGCAAGGTACTACCAGAACACTACAGACTTTGGAGAAGGCTTGGCCTGCTGATTCCTCTACTTGGGACTTCTAGCCTCCAAATTGTGAGACAATAAATTACTGTTGTTTAAGCCAACCAGTCTGTGGTGTTTGTCATAGCAGCCCTGGCAAATTAAGACAGCCTCCAAAAGAATAAATACTTAGGAAAGAGTTTAACAAAAGAAATGTACAATGTATACTTTGAAAATTGCAAAACATTATTAAAAGAAATCAAAGAATATCCAAATAAAAGGAAAAGACACCCCTTATCCATGGATTGGAAGGCTTAATATTATTAAGATGGCAATCCTCCCCAAGTTATCTACAGTTTCAATGCAATCTTATAAAAATCCCAGTTGATCCTAAAATTTATATAGAAATTCAAGGGACCCAGAATTACCAAAACAATCTTAAAAAAAGAGAAACAAAGTTGGAGGACTCATACTTCCTGAACAAAACTTACTAGAAAGTTCCAGTAATCAAGAGAGTGTGGTACTGGCATATGGATAGACATATGGATCAGTTGCATAGACTGAGAACCCAGAAATCAACCCTCACGTTTATGACCAACTGATTTTCAACAAAGGTTCCAAAACAATTCGATGAAGAAAGAATAATCTTTTCAACAAATGGTGCTGGGACAACTGAATATTCTCATGCAAAAGAAGGAAGTTGGATCACTACTTCAAAATATATACAAATACTAACTGAAAATGGATCGAAAACTTAAATGTGAGAGCAGCTAATACTATCAAACTCTTAGAAGAAAACATAGCTGAAATTGTGACCTTGGAATTGACAATGGTTTCTTACATATGACACCAAAAGCACAAGCAACAAAGAAAAAGATAAATTGGACTTCATCAAAATTTGAAACTTTGGTGCTTCAAAGAACACAATCAAGAAAGTGAAAATACAACCCAATGAATGGGAGAAAATATTTGCAAATCACATATCTGATAAGGGATTTGTCTCTAGACTACATAAAGAACTTTTACAACTCAATAATATAAAGCAAATAACCCAAATAAAAAATGGAAAAAGGACTGAAAAGACATTTCACCAAAGATGATATACAAATTGCCAGTAAGTATATGAAAAGATGCTTAAATCATTAGTCATCAGGGAAATGCAAATCAAACCCACAATAACAAACCACTTCACACCCACTAGGGTGGCAATAATTAAAAGACAGATATCACAGGTGTTGGTGAGACTATGAAGAAACTAGAATCTTCCTATGCTGCTGGTGGGAATATAAAATGATGCAGCCATTTTGGAAAACAGTCTGGCAGTTTCTCAAAAGGTTAAACATAGAGTTACCATATGACCCAGCAATTTCCTTCCTCAGTACTTACCTAAAAGAAATGAAAACATATATTACACAAAACTTGGTATGAATGCTTATAGCAGCACTATTCATAATAGCCATAAATGGAAAAATCAAAATGTCTATCAACTGATGAGTGGATAAATAAACTATGGCATACTCATACAATGGATTATTTTTCTGCCCTAAAAAGGAATGATGTACTGGTACACGCTACAACGTGGGTGAACCTTGAAAACATTACGCTAAGTGAAAGAAGCCAGTCACAAAAGACCATGTAGTGTATGATTCCATTGGGATGAAATGTCCAGAATAGGCAAATCTACACATAGAGAAATTAGATTAGTGGTTTCCTAGGGCTGGAGGGAATGGAGAGGTTGGGAGGGGGTAGTGATAGCTAAGGGGTACAAGGTTTCTTTTGGGGTATGGTGGTTTGAAGCTGTATGTACCCCCAGAAAGGCATGCTCTTAAATTTAATCCATTCCTGTGGTGTGGAGCCATTGAAAGTAGGACCCTTTGACAAGGCTCCTTCAGTTAAAGTGTGACCCACCTCATTCAGAAAGAGGTAAAAAACCACAGAAGCAAGAAGCTGAAAGCAATGAAACACAGAAGAGAAGGGAGAGACTAACCAATGCCACCACGTGCCTTGCCATGTGGCAGAGGAGCCAAGGATGGCTATCAGCCGGTCTTCAGGAAGAAAGCATCACCTTGATAATGCCTTGATTTGGACATTTTCCTGGACTCCAACCATAAATGAATAAATTCCCATTGTTTAAGGCAAACCATTTCAGGGTATTTGCTTTAAGCAGCCCAGGAAACTAAAATATCTGTATATAATCTTTATCTTATGTGACTTCTTACAGACAATTGTAAAGCTAGTATAGGCTTGACACCAAAATGAAACAAAAACAATTCAAGGGGAAAAAAATTATAGGACAATCTCACTCCCAAATGTAGAAGAAGATTCCTAAATAAAGTATTAACAAATTGAATCCAAACTAGGGTATTTTTAAAAATTGTCATTCCCAATTTTAGTTTATCCCATGAATCTGAGAACATCAGAAAAATCCATCCACAGAAGTTTATCACATTAACAGATTAAAAAGAAACAATTTATTGTGACAGTTTAAGGCTTTTTGTGAATCCCAGAAAAGATCATGTTTTTTAATTAATTCATTCCTGTGAGTGTGGTACCCTTTGATTGGATTGAATTCGGGTGGGGATCTTTGGTTGGCACACTTCAGTGAAACGTGACCCAGGGTAGGTCTCGGCCCTCTTGCTGGAGTCCTTTATAAACAGGAGAAATATGAAGAAAGACAAAGAGAGCTGCCATTTTACCCTGCCATGTGAGAGAAGACTCAAGCTCAGAGAGACAGAGAAACCCCGAGAGGCTGAGAGAGAGGCCAGAGGCTGGAATAAGTGGAGCAGCGGGAGAGAGAGGGGAGAGACAAGCCATATGCCTGATGGCCCACAGCTGAGCTCGGAGTGATATGAGCCTGGAGGAGAAGGCAGAGACCCCCCGCCATTTTGTCTTGCCACATGGCAAGAGTTCAGGATCACCAGCAGCTGACCTTTGGTGAGACAGCATCTCTGATGATGCCTTGATTTGGACATTTTCATCACTTTGGAACTGCAAGCTTCTACCCTAAAAAATTCCCATTATAAAAGCTAACCCATTTCTAGTATTTTGCATTGGCAGCCTTTAGCAACCCAAAACATAAATGATCATTTTATTCTATAAATTCAACACCCACTCTTAATCTAAAAGAAAAAAACTTAGGAAATTAGAAGCAGAAGGGAACTTCCTTAGTCTGATGAAGGGTTTTTACTAAAACCCAAGTGCAATCTCTTCACATCTTTTTGGGGTATTCCCATTAAAAGTAAGAACAAGGCGAGGATTGCAGCTCTTACTGTCACACGCACTGTTGTACAGAAAGTACTAGCAAATACATTAAGCAAAAAATAAGAAAATTGAAGGTGTGAGGTTTGGAAAGAAAATGAAAAGAAATATTTTAGACACAGAAAAAGTATAGCATTTGACAGCTAATCTATTGGAACTAATAAATGAATTCAGCAAGATTGCTTATTACAAGATCAACATAAAAAATTCAATATGTAGTTTCTTTGTCTTTATGTCAACAATAACAAATTAGAAAATAAAATTGGAAAATATGTAACTCACAATAGCAGCAAAAACTATAAAAAGACTTAAGAAGTAAACATGTAGATAACTATAAAATTTCATTAAAGAACATAAAAGAAGATCAGAATAATGGGCAAGAAGACTCAAAATTATAAAGATGTCAATTCTACCTAAATTATCTGTAAATTTAACTAAATTCCAATTTTAAAAATCCCTGCAGAAATTTTTGGGTTTCTAAATCAATTCTGAAATTCATATGGAAAAGTTATAAGAATGGCCCAAGATAATTTTGAAAAAGAAAAATGAGATGGACAGGAGGCGTCACCCTGTCAGATATCAAAACATACTAGATAGCAACAAAATTTAAAATAGGGTGGTCTGTGCAAGGGGACAAAACAGAGAGCCAGACGCTGACCCCTCTATGTCCAGGAAAGTGGAATATAATCAAGGTACAGATCAAAGGAGAAAGGATGAGCTTATTCAGTTAGTTTTGGTGGAAAAAATGGCTTTACATATGAAAAAATATATATTCCTCCCTCTATTATACAAAAATAAATTCTAGGGGAATTAAAGGCCTCAACATGAAAAAAATCACAGCATAAAAACTGCAGGAATATGGAGGCGGATATCTGTACGACCTGTAGTGAATTTGCTGTGCGGCGCTGCTCACGATCTTGTGGCCATCCTGTCTAAATTTCGCTAGTTCCTCACTCTGGGAGCCTGGCTTTCCCAAGGGAGAACCTTCAGCAGCCCATTCCCAGGCTCCTTCTCAGCCAAACCAGACTTGCGACCTAGGCCTGCCAGCCAGACACCCCCAGGAGGCCCGGCTTTTACTAGTCAGACTGGGTCCACTGCTTGCGGCTAACAGGGACTGATGTCCAACCCCTCGGAAGTGAAAGCTTTCCTGATAAAATATACCACAAACACAACTGGAGATTAAAAAAAGGACTTAGAGAAGAGATTTGCCAGATACATAACAAAGTTATTGGTAAACATATATTTATATTTTATCAGACAATTTATATTTAAAGGAGAAAGAACACCAATAAATGAGAGAGAGAGAGAGAGAGAGAATGGCTAACAACCCAATAGGAGAGAGGGAAAAAATGAAAACAGGCAATTTACAAATTTACAAAAGCAAAGACCCAAATGTCTTTATCATATATATATATTTTAATTTAAAAATTACATAAGTAGAATTATAGTGTCCATATTCTACAATTTTTTCACTCAGGATGAGCATATATGTTAGTTCAACCACATTTTGAGTGTATAATATAGAATATGATCACTATAATTCTATTTATGTAAAACTTTTAAATAAGAAAAAGCAACATTGTAAACTGTAATTTGTAAAGCTATAGGAAAAAAAACACCAAAAAAAAAAAAGAAGGCGGGAGGCTGGAAGCTTGCACAGCGCACTCATGCCAGTGCTGCCCCTGGGGTGTGGTAGGAGGAAAGGACCTAAGATTTAGCTAGATTTTATTTCTGGAAAAATCACAGGATAAAATGTTAACCAATTTAAATGCTCTGGTGTGGATCCTTCCACTTCACTTTCTACACATATGAAAATTGCAATTTTTAAAAATGTTCTCCTCTTTTCTCCCTTTCTTTTATAAGATGTGAGAAAGACTAACTCACCATTTAATCTATACATTGTAGGACGTTGAGATACTATCTTGAGAGAAACGATGGCATAGTCTCTGTATGTAAATGACAGGGGGACACTCCATATGGTTCCCCCCTCCCCAAATATGCTTTTAAAAATAAACACAATAAGTAAATTTCTGCACTTCCATTTTCAATTCATTTTTAAATTATACATGCACTTTGTTCTCATGAAATATAGATAAAAACCATAATGCTTCATTTATGATTTTAGGTCTTAACAAATAATTAATGGTTGCTTTTTCTCCGAGCCTCCTACGTTCTTCACGGCGAGTCTCTACCTCTGTAGCCTTAAGTCCAAGCCACACTTTTGACACACACCTGCCATTCACAGGCCCAGCCACAGGATGCCACTGTTGCATTTTTCGTGTAATAGATTCATTTAAGCTGAGGTGAAGGAAGAAAGAAAAAAAAGGAAAATCTCTTTTTATAAGCAGACACATGACAACTACTTATAAGATTCAAACTTATCTTACGAGTTATGACTGATTTTTAAAAATCCCTTTAAATTGGATTTTGAACATCACATATTGAAACCATATGAAACTTTCCTTAATCATGCTTCAAAATCATACTAAAATTAATTTTTCTGGAACATTTTAAAAGGCTGAGCACCCACAAATGCTCAGGACAAAGCCCTCTATGGTTAAATTCTCAAAAGAGGTTTCTCTGCCAGCTATTCAAAGTCAATTGCTATATTTTCAGACTCATGATCTCTGTGATACATTACTTGCTAAATGTGATAAATAACATATTCACTAGTATTGAAAGCTGTTTAAAATATTTGTTCTTTAATGGGTCTGATGTATCCTTCAAAAGTTTTGAGTAGGGAAACGGATGTGGCTCAAGTGATTGAGCTCCTGTCTACCACATAGGAGGTCCAGGGTTTGATTCCTGGGGCCTCCTGGTGAAAGGCAAGCTGGCCTGCACGGTGAGACAGCCCAAGCAGAGAGCTGGCCCACGCGGAGTGCTGGCCCACGTGGAGTGCTGGCCCACGCAGGAGAGCTGGCCCGTGCAGAGAGCAGGCCCAGCAAGATGACACAACAAAAAGAGACACAGAAGAGAGAGAATAAGAGACACAGCAGACCAGGGAGCTGAGGTGGCACAAGAGATTGAGTGCCTCTTTCCCACTCCGGAAGGTCCCAGAATTGCTTCCTGGTGCTGCCTAAAGAGAAGACAAGCAGACACAAAAGAACACACAGAAAGCAAAACTTTTTTAAGAAAAAGCTTTGAGTAGATCAAATTATGATTCTCCTTTGACTCATTCAAACATACTTTATTTGCATTTCTGATTGAACCAAAACTGATAGTTGTGCCTGGCATTTTATAAAATTTCTTTCTGGCCCTGTCCTAGACTCTAACACTAATTAAAGGTTTATAAATGAACAATTATGGGTCCCAGCGAAAGTGCTATTTAAAGGGAAGCATTCTGTCTGCCCTTTGAGTAAATAAAATGTATAGAAAGGTGGTCCCAAAGTTGAATTCACCCTATTAAAAAGTCACTATACTTAGGACTGCCTGGTATCTGCCTACAGGAAATAAATAAATTGTAGTGTCTCAAAGAGAGCATGATCTACCTAGAGGCATGTGACACATTCATATGGAAAAGAAAACAATGCCTGTAGGATTATGAAGTGCCAAAATATTTTAAAGTGCCCAAAAATGGGGAGTCCCTGAGTGCTGGAGCAGCCAAAAAAGGCTTTGAAGGAGGCAGAGCTTTGAAGAGCCTGCAGCTCAATGTCATCTCCTCCCAGAATTGTGCCCGTCCTCCGCCATGCCCAGCCAAGCTAATTCATCTTCTTTTTTTTTTTAAGAGTTATTTATTTATTTATTTATCCCCCTGCTTGCTGCTTGTGCTGCTGTGTCCATCTGCTGTGTGTTTCTTCTGTGTCTGCTTATCTCCCCCTTGCTGTGAGGTCTTGCTGCATCAGCCCACCGTGCCACACGGGCCGGCCTGCCCTCACAAGGAGGCCCCGGGAAGCGAACCCGGGGCCTTCCGCATGGTAAATGGGGGCTCTATCCATTGAGCCACACTCACTTCCCAATTCCTGTCTGCTGTCCACTCAATTGGTCCCTGTCTTCCTCAGATTTTCATAGCACTTTGAACATGCGTTTAGTTAGACCCCTCACCAACTGTTCATTTATTTATTCAACAAATCGTGGGCACAGAAAAAGGGTCCACATGGTCCCTGCCCTGGGACCTTCTAGTCTAATAAACACACTGCAATTTTCTGCTCTCTCTTCTCTTGGACTGTGAGCTCCTCAGGACCTCCAGCATGGAGGACAGTTTGTTTAATTGTTGATTAAACGAATGACGTGCCAGGATGGGTTGGAGGCAGGAAGGTCAGAAGTTAGCCCATTTGTCCAGCCCAGAGGTTCTAGGAGCTTGGATTAGTGTAAGAGCAATGGTGGTGGGAGAGGAGAGAGAGTTAAATAAGATGAAAGACCAAAAGGACTTGAGGTCCCTGCAAGCAACAGCGGAACGACCAGGGTGAGAACCAACTCCAGGGTGGTTCTCAGCGGTGGGTTTGTGTGTTTCTTCCTCACTAACCCATGGCACTGGCCACCTTTTGATTTTGCAGAATTAATGATGTGCCAGCCCCATTACTGTGAAATAAGCTCACCTGCTCTGCAGTGAGCAGGCTCCTTGAAAGCTCAAGGTGGAGGCCCCTTGGGCCTTCATTCGGCGCACTCAGTGAGGGGCCGAGCAAGTGGCTCTCCTCGTCGTGATGTGGTCGTCCAGCCCCTCACGGAGCAGCTGAGCCACAAGGTCTTAGTAAATTTAGACTTAAAAGCAACTCTTAGGGAGTCAGCGTGACTCATAGGAGTGGGCCATGAGGAAAGTGATGGGCTGAGTGTTAGAAGGTAATACATTTTTAAACTTAAATATCCTGAGGCTTAATTCAGAATAATGGTTGCCTAAACAACAGAGAGGTTAAAGCAGCAATAAAACCAGCTAGTCTTAGCAAAATAGAGTTGTTACCCCTTTATCACAAGGAACTAGCACCCCGGTTGGCTGCCAAGCACAGTTCAGCGTGGAAAAATTATTAGCCAGCTCAAACCAGAGGAAAACGGAAGACCACGATGAAGGTCAGGGGTCCAAAAGACCAAGGTCCTGGTCTAGGACGGCTGGGAAACAGAGGTCCTCGCTCCTCGCCTCAGCCCTGCCCTTGGCTAACAGTGGGACCTTGGGCGGCGCGTTTTCTCTCCTTGAGCCTCAACTTGCCCTCTTTAAAGGAGATGGTGTTGCAAGGATCAACACCCCAAAACAATAAAACACTCTATAAAGAAAGGCACTGCTTCCATCTAAAAGATGAAAGGCAAAATTCCTCAGGTGAGAGAAACAATAAAGCCATCCTATTTTAAGTAAGAATTACCTGCCGACTGGAAGTTTAGATGAGTGAAACCATCTGAACAAGGAAACCACATATATAATGACCTAAAAAATCATTCTATGTCAACACTCGTACTGACCTTCAGAGACAGCAGTGTTCTGAGTAGGTCGGACATTTTTGGCAAGGTCCTAGGGAGGCCTCCCAGCATCTAGTCATTCTGCTCAGTCATTCCAATGTTTGGTTAATTTTTCTAGCACGCCGCCACTGTCCAAATGCCGCGTCCTCCTTCAGGGCCCTGTCCAGCCCAGACATACTTTGCACGGTGCCTCTCCCTCCCCCTGCCCCTCCCCTCCCCTTCCCCGGCCCTCCCTCCCTCTGCTCCTACATATAAGCCTTCCTCTCCGGCTGGACTGCTCTTTCCCATTGTTCTCCTCTCCTGGGAGACCCAGGACAGAGCAGGGCAGGTCCCCGTGAAGTCTACCAGACATGCTCACTCGCCAGACAGATGCGTTGTTCTCTTGCTCTCTGTCTCCATGCCCTGCCCTCTCCTTCCTTCAAGGAGACCCCAAGCTCTTTGGGAAGGGCCAGGAGGGACCCCGCTCATAACAGTTTTCACCACACTGCCTGGGACTCTCCCTTGCACAGATTGGGGTGCATTGTCTGAAGAGGGGGAGCAGGATGAAGAGGGCCCACTGGACTTAGCTTGGTGCTGACCTCCACACATTCCTTAAAGAGGAGCTACCTCAATTTTCTCCGGAGGGACATGGGGACATGCAGGTATCAGGTATGTAGCAAACGCGGGAGGGAGTGAGCAGAGATGCCAGTGAGGATCCTAAGTCAGAGGAGGAAGGTGGCTGGAGTAGCTGCTTCCCCTTCCCTTTCACATTTCCTGGCAGACTTGGAGGACAGGGACAGGTGTGGAGAACTGGCCTGGAGAGCTTTCTGGAGAAGCTAAAATATGTGCAGTTACAGCCCCATGTAAAGGAAGACATGCCAACCAAAGGGCCGATTTCAGTCTTCTTCCCATCCCAAATGTCACGAGGATTCAATGACCAGCAGCCTACCCCGTCTCTGCTCTGCGTTCTGCTATAAAGAAGTGGAAACTGCATCTGGAAGGTTTTTAGACAGAGGGGAAGGCGACTCCTTGTCCCTCCTGAACTTTGCCTGAGGATGGTATGGTTCCATCTCTGTCACCCAGAACACCACTGAGAGAAGCAAGTCCATATTAATAATCCCGAAGACTGACTTCTCATTTGCCGACCTTTTATTTTTGTGAAGGTAAACAAAAACAGTAAAGTGCACAGATCCTGAAGTGTTCCGTCTGATGAGCTTTGACAACTGCACACACCCACATAACCACTTGTCAAGATACAGAACAGTGCCATCGCCCGGGGGGTTTCCTTGTACTCCCTTCCAGTGAACCCCCACACTCACCCCCCAGAGACAAGCCCGCTCAGGTTTTCATCACCATAGTAAGGATTTGCCTGCTTTGGTACTGCATATAAAGGGAATCATACTAAGTTGCACACTGTTGGTTCTGGCTTTTTTAGATCAACCTACTGTTCATCCAGGCTATTGCATGTGTCAGTGGTTTGTTTTTTTTCACTGCTGAGTAGAATTCCATTGTGTTAATGTACCACAATTTGTTTATCCACTCTCCAGTTGTTGAACATCTGGATTCTTTCCCGTTTTTGTCTGTTATGAAAAACCCTGCTATGAACAGCCAGGTACAATCCTTATGTGCACATGTTTTCATTTCTCTTCAATAAGCACATAAGAATGGAATTTCTGTGGCATAGGGTATAGGTGTGTTTAATTTTATAAGAAACTCTCAGCTAGGCCCTCTAAATTGCTGTACCATTTTACACTCCCATCAGCTATAAATGAGAGTCCCAGGGGCGCTATATTCTTTGGTGTTTGTCAGCCTCGTTGCTTTTAGCCAGTCTGCCAGGTGTGGGATGGTGTCTCCTTGTGGCTTTGATCTGCATTTTCCTAACTAGGGATGTTGAGTTCCTCTTCATGTGCTCGCTGCCATTACTGTATCTTCTTTTGTGATGTGTCTGTTCATCTTTTGCTCATTTTAAAATCGGCTTATTCATCTCCTTATTATTGATTTGTAAAATTCTTTGTCAGATATATGTGCTGCAAATATTTTCCCAGTCTGTGGCATATCTGTTCATGGCATACATGGTGTCTTTTGATGAGCAGAAATTTTTAATACTGATGAAGTCCAATTTATTGATTTTTCTTTCATGACTAATGCTTTCTGTGTCCTGCCCAAGAACTCTTCATCTACCTCAAAATCATGAAGATAGAAGCCTATATTTTCTTCCAGAAACTTATGGTCCTGGAATTTATGTTTATGTCGATAATTCAGTCCAAATTAATTTTTTTTCATGGAGTGAGACAAAGGTTTAGGTTCATTTTTTTTTTCCTTACTGGTATCCCATTACACAGCAACATCTGTTTAAAAGACTTTCATTCCTCCATTGGATTGACTTGGCACCTTGTTCAAAAATCAGTTGACTCTATATGGGTGGGTCTATTCTGAAGTCACTAACCTTTGACTTTTAAGGAACACACTCACTGGGGGAACAGGCCTCTCAAGACTTCCTTAATTTTTAGTCTTTTCCTTAAATGGACTGTTAGAGAATCCTTGATTTTGAGGGAATAAGCCATCTTATTAATTTAGGATATTTTGGGGGCAGTCTTTTCAGGCACCCTAAATAAGCAACACAGCAGGTGTAAATCTTCTTCCATAAAGTGAAAGCAAATTTGTTTTATTTCCTTAAATTAAAACCTTAAATTAAAAGTCAACCTCCCTGGCAACGAGGGATTACTACCTAGTGCCAACTGGCAATACAACTAGAAAAAGACCTTGAATAAAAGGGGGAAAAGGTAAAGACAAATGAGTTCATATGGCTAAGAGACTTCAAAGAGAGTCGGGAGGTCATCCCAGAGGTAACGCTTACGCACGCCTCAGTAGGATCTCATAGAACACCAAAGTGGATATCACCCCACACAGAGGGGCTCCTGAGGGCTCTGGAGACACCCAGGTCC